>PXOD01000061.1:0-112205 GCA_003012165.1 Paramyrothecium roridum | reverse complement strand
CCCCCCCCTCCGACCAGCGATGAGTATGTTATTTGTCTTGTTCCCTGTCCTTGAGAAGCATGAAGAGGCTGACTTTGAATCCCGGAATTAGTCAGGAGGGGACGGCGGGTCCTCTGCCGAGCATCAACGGCGAGGACACGACGAGGTGGTCGTGGGGCGCGGGTGGGTTGACCGTTAGCCTAGGCAATTAGGGAATTGCCCTAGCGGTCTTGGTGTTGGTCTGCTGGCTGGCGCAAAGCATCCTTCGACGGGGTTCGGGTTCGGTCTGATGACAGAATTACAAATCATCTCATTTCCCCTCATACTTTCTTGACCTGCTCTCGTGAATCATGCAATGTTTTGAAGTACGTACGTGGGCGTAGTGATTCCGTCCATTGGAGTCCTAAGGTCGACTGCACTGAGTCGTCGCGATTGCCGTATACGAAGCAAATGACAACAATCAAACTGCCGCCCAGCTGCGCTACCTTGGATGGGATTTTGGTGTGCTAGACTTTCGAGCACGCCAGTTGTGTCATAGCCGCCGCGGCCCATGTCGGTGGGCACGCTGTTGGTAATGTGCCAACACCCACGATACGTTTCTTGGATGCAGATGCTGCTTGTCTGTTAGTTGAGTTCTTTTCATAATCCTTTTGAGTCTGCGTCGATGTTTCAAGGATGCAACGACGCGATTAAACAACGCCATGTTGTCTTGACTATGGCCGAACCTGTTTAGGATAAGGGAAGGACTCAGGATAGCGTAGCAACTCCCACGGTGTGCGGGCTCTCCCGGACCGCGTGCGTTGTTCACCCAAGTGCCCATCTTTGAGCGCATCGAATAATTTCTTGGTGCGCTAGCTCATGCCTCACGGTGGAAATTGAAAATGCTCTCCATTCATTCTAGGATTTATACCGACATGTCTATATACAGGCTTCACACGGAAGCTGAAGCACTTACACCCCAGAGATACGTCACGCAATTTCCGTGATGCAGGGTGGTCCTTTCTGTAGAGCAGAACTTGAAAAGATCATATGTTAAACGAAAAAGTACGAGAAAACAAATGAGCCTGAGACGATGAGGCTCATAGTAGACAGTAGTTGGACGGCTCGAGTGGCGGAGCTCACTGTGTATACCTTGGTGGGGACCGGTGCTGGGCACAGGTTAGTTGGGATCGTGGAGATTCGCCCAAAATAGCTCAGAGCAGACTTACAGTGTTGATCTGAACTTGGTTGCGAGTTGGCGCCTGCACCTGGACTTGAGCCGGAGCCCGGTCCATTGCTCAGAGCGCCCTTCTCAGGACCAGATCCATTGCCAAGAGCACCCTTTTCAGGACCAGATCCATTACTTAGAGCGCCCTTTTCAGAGTCGGACCCACTGTCGGATGGGCCATTACCAGAACCAGGAGATCCGGGGCTACCTTGTGATTGGCCTCCATGAGGACTACTTCCAGATTCGTAGTTGGGGCCGCCCTTGGCCTCACTTCCTCCCTTATGAGCGCCTGGGCCGACCGGCTCAGTGCCGGCCTTTGACTTGTCGTCTTCATGGGCTGCAGGGATCTTGGCAGGGGCAGCGTTGTGACCAATGTTTCCTTCAACCTCATGGCCCTTCGGTGCAGAGTCCCACACACCTGTGGGTTGCGCCACATCGGTGATGGGGCAGGTGATCGTCGCAGTGATGGGCTCATGACCACAGGTAGTGCATGTCTTCACCTCCTTGGTGAAGCCGCAGGGGATATCCGTGTTAAGAATACTGGGCTTGGAAGCGATGCCGCTGTACGTTTCTTCGACGATGTAAACCTGCTTGGTGATTCCCGTTGGGCAGAAGGCTTCATACGCGGTCGTGTATCTATGAACGTATTGGCAAGAATCGCAGCCGCATGAGCGACAATCTGGAGCTTGGACCTGAACTGTCACAGGCTTTCCGTCACCCACCGGCTTCTTCACGGTGGGTTTGGCGTGGTGTGTAGGGGCCGAATGCTTATGGCCTTTCGTGTGAGAAGAGCACTCCGTGATCGTAGCCGTGGTGTAAGTGTAGACAACGTCCTTTGGTGCTGCATCCTTCGCTACTACGTCACTAGCTAGGGCGAGCAATACCGCCAAGGCGGCAGACTGAGAGCGCATGTTGGTGAGGAATCGCGAAATGGGATTAAGTTAAATGTAATAGCGCTTGTAGTACGGAATGAGTGACGGTATAAGCAAGAAACGAAGGACGATGGGCAAAACGAGCGTAACCGTGCGTGTATGGCGATCTGTTTAACAAAGAGTGGTCCCAGGTGCTCAAGACGGATGTGTTGAATATAAAGGAGAATAGGCAGTGAAAAAGGGAGGATCTATCTCATCTCGCCAGTCAACGTGATCAGTCGTGCTTGTTCATCGAACTAATGTTGTCATCCCGTTTGCAGGTGGAAATCCACTCTGATCGAAGCAATCCCGAAAGCAGGAAACCAATTCAGGTACTCAGAAACGCAATACCCACAATAATATTGACGGTAAGCCAGTCGTCTTTCACGGCTGGAATGAAACGGCCCAAGCCGCCTTTCGCCAAAGGAGCAGTGACGCGTCGAATGAGGCATGGGGCATTCCACCGCCTCGTTTTCGGCATCCATCTGAGACACGCCAGAACGCGAACTCCTGCTCCCACAGAATACATTTATTATGAGCATTTGTTTTTCGCTCACATATCGTCGCGCTTTAGGACCCTTGGCTGCTGTGTGCTTGCGACTCGAAGTCTCATTAGCCCAGAATTCCGATCTGTGGTAAGGTCTTCCGAGTATGAGATTGTCCAATCCAGTTCGAAGCTGTCAACACATATTACCGATTGAAGGAGTATAGCTGCATGACCTTTCAGGCACAGCCAATGAAATGATTCATCTTACGCTCGAACGCACCGCGTCGGTTGCTACTAACATACGGGGTGGGAAAACTTGCATCTTGTTTATTCACAATGCTCATTTATGTCCTTTGGCACCTTCTCCTTCTGCCTTTTCCTACGATTTCTCCCACGAAGTTTGCACGATTGTGAGCCGTAACAATGAAGTGGACATTCTCTCTGGCTCTCCTGCTTGCAGGAGCTGGCCACTCGAGCGCTCACCATTATGCCCAAAACCTTGACGAGTTGCACGGCTCAATGTGTGTCACTTATTTATCAACCTTCCTCGTGCCTGTACATGGTTCAAAAACAGGTCATCACACTCATTCAGCCGCTCAAAACACCCACTCAGGAACTCACCACACTTTTTCACATACGACCACACGGTCTGTCGCTACGTCGTCCTCTTCAGCTGCGGGCCCAACCCAGAGTGTGGAACCTGTCCAGAAAGTGATTCTCACCATTGTGCCAGTTCGATTACTCCAAGGGGGTTCGAAGCGTGGTGTTTCCAAGAGAGCGCTTGGGGGTTTCGTCGGCGGTGGAATCGTGCCAAATCCCATAGGCTGTGATGAAGCCGCAGTATTCGTGCTGATCTCCGGACAACTTTCTCTTGATCAAGTTCCCATTTTCTACGAAAGAGGCGAGAGCTTCAAAGCATTCCCTGGTAGTAGAACAAACACACCGACTAGCGAAGCCGTGACAACGAGCTTTACCATCACCGATGGCCAAGTGCATTTAAGGAATTCGGCATTGCCAGGTGGTGAAGCTGGCTTCTGTCAAGTCCCCGAAAGTGGCCAAGTCTACCTCAAGTTTACGGAGGGCCCACCCGACTGTGAAGAAGTGTTGATCTTCGCCAATCCAGGTATGTTGAATACAACAATATTTGCTGCTTCTTCCGCCAACGCTCACGGTTGAATTAGCGGAACTATGCGACTCAAGCACCGGGCCAACACAGGCTCCTAGTCAGACTCTTCCTGCCGAACCAACCGCATCGACCACCTCTAGAACCATAATTCCAACGCCAAAAGCATGCACACAGTATGCTACACTATCCAATCCCATGAAACTGCTTGAGTCAGGTGACGATGATTCCGCTCAAGCAGTATTGCCTTTCCCGGTTGGTGTATTCGGCGCGTCCCACACGACCGTGTACATCAACATCAACGGACGCTTATCCCTCTTTGACGACTCCGACAAATGGACCAATGGAATTTTGCCAGATAGCAGAATCCCTCCAGTCTCCGTCCTTCCGTATTTCGACGACTTGGTACTCAACCCCGGTAGTGGCCAATATGTTGGTTTTGAGGTCCAAGGTACTGAAGTCGGCTCTCGTACGGTCACCTTTGAGTGGGTTGCCCAGCGTATAGGACCAGACTATTTGCCATATCGCTTTACAGCCACTTTCTTCGAGGACAGGCCATTCATTGTAACCTTCCTTTACTCTACCGTTGGTGACAGCAGTGCCAAGCTGGCTGCGGATACCAGCGATGATACTGTACCTGATATTGGTTCTGGTGCGACCGTCGGTGCCCAGAGCTATCTTGGTGGAAGCCGCTTTGTTAAATTCTCTGTGAACGAGCCAGGTGCTATTCAGGAAGGGCTGGCAGTTCAGCTGGATACAACGGGAGGAGGCAGCTTCAAGACGGGTACATTTGACTCTATCCTATGTTAACGGGACACAGGATTTCGTCAGCAGAATGGAAATTTTGTTGTTCTTTACACTGGTAATAGAACTATTTTGAGGCGGGTTTCATTCAAAAAGCCAGCCGGGCAGCATGCCGAATATTTTGACGATTTGATCTCGACCACCGGATGTCCCGGGTCTAGGTAGTATATGGTGTCGGCCACAAGACTAAGTAATCGAAATAGCTTGGAAAGGCCTTGCCAAATACTTATCATGTGTAAATAGATGGAAATGAAGCAAGAGCCTTATGTCCTACTAAATGGGTTTCAGTGGGTTGTTCCATAGCTCATTGTGCAATTAATAATGTTTAATTCTTGACTGCTTTACATCATGACTAGTCCAACGAGCAGGGATTATTCCACCTGACCTTCTAGGTCTTCATTCCTCAAGAATGCAAATTTCATGGCCTTTTTTGGGTGATACCCGATGAACAACTCAACCATATCTAGATGGCTGCGCTCAAATCTTGGAGCAACTTTCAAGTCATCAAAGCGATAGAAAAGAGCTGCCAGACAGCAATAGACTTTGAACATCGCAAGGGTTTCTCCGACACAGTTCCTGGTTCCTTTGCTAAATGAGACGAGGTACCTTTCCCGCAGGCGAACCTCTTCCTCAGGACCGGTCCAGCGAGTTGGATCAAATAGTTGTGGATCTGGGAATACTGTTGCATTTTGATGTCTGAACGAAGCTAAGGTCAATGTTTAGGACATTTGCTTTCAAACGCTTAGACTCACATCGTGTATGCGCTCATACTGACAACAGTTCCTGGCGGGAGCGTGGTCTGATTCAATGCTAACCCTCCAAGTGGGACTACCCGTGGCAAACGGCCAGGTATACCAGGATGGAGTCTGTCGTAGTGTGAGAGGAGATCGTGAGCCGGAATTGGGGATTCGAGTACGAAGACGTATACAAGTAAAAATTCACCATGGTGCTGCGACACTGAACATACCTCAAAGCTTCTCTGACAACTCCACCCAGATAGGGAAGCTTTTCTAAAGCCGCCATATTCATAGCTTCAAGAGATGGAAATGCGTCACGAAGCTCTTGAGTCAGCTTTTTGTATACTCCAGCGTTGCTGAGCACTTCGTACACTCCACGTTCTATGGTCGCTCCCGCGGTCTCAGCAGCGGCGCCCGTCAGCTGCAGAGCATCGGCAAAAACAACCTCGTCTGACAAAGAATCTTGAAGCTTGTCGGACGAAGAGCGAGAGGAGCCTATGTCGATCAACTCATGAAAGACTGTCCTCCTTGTTGGCTTTATGTCCGATGATACCTCCTTTCGTACCTCTTTGACAGCATCTCTGACGACTTGTAAGGTTTCTAGCCAATGCTTGTACAAAGGGAACAGGGCAGTTTGCAAAGTATCGGGGATTAAAGTCAGAACAGGTACCAAGAAGGGAAATGTTTGACACCATATAAATAACAGCTGAACATTGCGAAGGGAGTCAGGGAACCAGGAACCAAAACCTTTCTCATCCAGATGATTCCAGCTGCGTGCGTAAGAATACTCAGTCACAACATCAACAGAGTAGGCCCTAAAAGCGCCGTAAGCGTCGAACTGCTTTGTTGGCTGGGAGTCCAGGTGAGACTGTATGATGTTGCAGAGTTTATGGACTTTACCCCATATGAGCCCTTCTAGCTCATTGACTGAACGGCGAGAGAAGAACGGGCTGACTGCATTACGACGCACCCGATGGGCTTCGGGATCAAGCATCGTGAAAAGGACTGGAGCCCGAACCGGACCCTCAAGGGGCCGATAATAGTTTGGGTCCTTAAGAAATTTTGAGCCAACGTGGTATATCTTGTCGTAGTCTGCCGGCTCGCTGATGTGGACTTCATTCGGACCGATACGTACAATGGGGCCTGTCACGACAACAATCGCATTAGTAGAAAAACGATACCTCAATGTCAGCAGATGAGTCGTACCGTATATGCCGTGTAATCGTGGAAGCTCGTACACAAGATTTCCTTCTTTGATTCCTTGGTGATATAGGAGAGGTAGTCCAGAAATGGCCCAAAGATACGGGCCCGGTATCTTCGCAAGCGGGTGAAAGAAGAGCCTGTAGGTAGCAACATATAATCCCCAGATTACTGACAACACTGGAACGTATGGCAACCACAGAACTGGAAATGATGATGTGGGGGTTGCCATGGCTGCTGTAGTTGGCTTTTGATGTGGAATGTTCGAAGTTGTGTGAGTATGAGGAGGGACAAAATTTTCGCAAATGAACACGACTCTTGTATAAGAGCATCTGGCATGCGCATACACCACGCGACCCATGCCGGTTAACCAAGCAGCTGATACAACATGGATCATCACACCGCTCAACTTGTCCTAGATTCATGCATAGAGCCTGACTCGGGTTTAAGCCCGGATGGCGTTCATCCAACGTTTTGTTCACATGAGCGTAAGCGACGACCCATGTTATTGATGGATAACATGTGGCTAGCCCAAAGATGGGAGCTGAACGGCATCGCGCACATGAAAAGTCGGGGTGAGCCATAAGTTATCAGCTCTATGTTTGCGCTAGGATCACATGCATCGGCGAAAGCGATATCCGGGCGCCTTGTCTAGACATGTGCGCGCGAAATACCTTGAAAAGGCCTTGTGTATGCGAGATAGATATCAGCCAAATCCTCACCCGTAACTTAGCGTCTGCTCTACTGGTCAGGAAGAGATGAACCCCTCACAGACCCCAAATACTGGCGTTTATTGATGCATCAAGGGTAAGCACCGAAGCAATCAGCTTTTCGAGTGTGAGACAGGGTTGCAAATCCGTTAGGCGCAACATAACGCGCAAGCTCAGAAGTGGCAGTATCGCAAGCGTGTTCACTGATCACATCGTGTCTCCAACTATAAAAAGACCGCAATGGACTCACATCCTACTGCTTCATCACAAATGTTCTTCTGGCTCTACAATTAAGAGGCAAAGAACTCGTTATTACACAAGTCTGAAGAGAAAGCTATGGTAGCACACATTGATCTGTCTGATGGTGGTGACGGCCGAATCAGTGTTGTCTCCAGCGGCAACGCATTACTTCTGAGTCAGAAGGGCCGGAGCATCAAGCCAATTTCAACGCGTGAAGACCGGTGGTTCTATCCATCCGAGGTCGAAAATGATCTCCAAGGCTTCGATCTCCCAGATAAATTTGTCAAAGAAACTTATGCTTGTGCTTGGGAGTATGCCCGGTGCGTAATTCCGCACTTCACAAACTGGGACCGGTACATTGCCTTTGTTCGTATCACTATCATTGCCACCATTGCCGAGTTCCGAGGAGATCTCGTCGACATCGCTGCCAGCGACCAGGTTTTGGGGTACGACGTTGGCGTTCTGATGGACACGCTCTATGGAGGAGCCCCTTGCCATACTGCCATGGGCCGGGAGTATCGAGCATTTTTGTTACTCGCCGCCGAGAAGTCAAGCAATCGGCGCAACACAACCCTTTTCCGCCGTTATATAGATGCTATCGCTCGCTCACCAAGTAATTGGTACCGCATCAGAGACGACGATTCACTCTTACGGACTGCTATTGCAGCGGCGATAACGTGCAACGACATCAATGACTTCTGGTTCGAAGAGGCTGAGATTTCCATACTAGCTGAAGTGGGCAACATTCTTTACGATGCTGCAGCCTTTTACAAGCATCGTGCAGAAGGTGAGACACACAACACCTTTGCCTACCTAGACCCTGCGCTCCGTCAGGAGAGCTTCAAACTCTGCCGCGAGCTCCTTTGGTCTTTTGACACGATTTTGGCCCAATCGTTGCCGCACGTCATCACTCTCAACTTGATTCGCCCTTTCGGAGGGCCAATCCACATGGAGATGCGGCGTTATCGCTATGTTGAAGACGATTTGATGGTCGGACGACCAGAAAAGGAAAGCATCATTGCAGAAAGCCGCCAGAACGTCAAGCTCTGGTACCGGGTTGACCCATTGACTGACAAGCCCGCTGGAGAGGCGCGCTACCACGACATCATTGCTCGCGAAGACAGTCTTCTTTTCGAGGGACTTGCTGAGATGCTCCAGAACAACGAAAGATGCAGTAGTTGTCAACATCGTGACAACTATGGCGCAGACACGCCGGGCCAATTCGGTGGTGTCAGGCTCTGTGACTCTTGCAAGTCGGTTTGGAAAGCCTATCTAGATACACTGCAGGCTCGTGCGGAAAACGTTTTCCCGGCAATCAAACCACTGCTGAGAGGTGACTTTGCCTAGATTCGTTTAACGGCAGCCAATGTGAGTACCAGTACGCTAGGTTATTTCAAGGCTGGGATGGGCAAAACAACTATCAATCTATATATTCGGACCGTGTCATTGATAGCAAGCATTATCACCTTCCTTGATAATGAAGTCCTGGAGCAAACAATCTGATTGATAGTGGTGCACTGGAACAACACCCAATCTCCCTCAATGTGTAGTAATGAACGCGGAAACCCCGGGATGTAACCCAACCAAAGTACTCTGCTCCAATCATTTTGACGTTAGTCTGCGGGTACCCCAGTCCAGAGACAACATGAAAGGAGGAGTGCCCAGCGCATTAAAGAGAGCGGTGGAATATCGGGGAAAATGGCCAGAAATCTGCGATTTGATCGGTGATAGCCGAACCCCAAACCAGATTAAAGAGCTGGTTGACGAATTTCGAGGCGAGTAAAAAACTCCCTCAAAACTTGAGTTGTGGCAGTACATAAACTAAACACCTAACGCTGCCGACAAAGGCAAGCCAGTCACGGTGGACTATCTCGATATGTCGGACCTTGAGACCGACATCTCGAAACTGAATCTGCCACTTGTGGAGCATCCCTCGATCCCGGAGGATCAAAGCAGCGCCTCGCATGTGCCTGGGTGGGCCGGCTTATTAATTGCCCATAGCATGGGAGAATGGAATGTCTCTGGTGATTGGAATAAGCTTCTGCCGGACTATAAGTTCACGACACTTGAACATTACCTTAAAACGCTGTAAGGCACGTCTTTTCATGGTTCATATCTACAGTATTGTTATAGCATTCAAAGTGTTGAATTTGCTTTGTGCGGTAACACACATATGAGGGCAACTTGGGTTGCTATGAGGTCTTTTCCGAAAATCGCATCAACAAAGATAAACTTGCATTCATTTACTTGAAAGGAGAAGAATTGTCGATTTTCTAGGAGCATGGTGGCAATTCTGAACCAAGATCAAGTCCTGGGGGTGTCCCTTCGTAACATATTTCGGATCTGCAAGTTTGGGGCGATTAGGGTGGAGATATTAAGGTGACTGAACTTTCTCTTTGTATCCTGAACGAGTTTCGTGGTTGAGACATAGCAGATCCGAGTGTGTTGTAATCAAAAAATGCCATCTTTGCATCAGACTTCGGTTTTGATGGAATGTTACGACTCATCACGACCGTATCCGGGGATCTATACCATAAGGAGAGATCTCTAAGCCCCCATGTTCCATCTCACTCTTGGTGCATTGACTGTAGGGTTATGACATTCCCAACCGATAGAATTGTTTTTTTTTTTTTTTTTTTTTTTGAGCTGAATGGCTACTAAGATCTACACTTTCCAGCATCAGACAACTTTCCGGCACCAGAATACAGGAACAGCATACGGATCTCTTCAACCTACTATCTTGGAGGATGAGATAGCACCTTCTCTGACTCTTCACAAGCGAAAAGTGGCCCTAGGTTGCTTATTCGATTTGTTGCAATTGGATACCGTTGCATATGGAACCAGAGCCCGAAGCAGCCTCGTGACAGTGGGGGCACCCTGTGAGCCCTGAATCTACCGCCTCTTAGCAACGCGCTCTTTTCATTTAGGGGTTTCGTCGCCGTGTCGAGGACGAACAAGTCCCGGATGCCGTCTTCTGCCACTGCCCCTGCCTGCGAGGGTATCACGGCCGTACGGCCGGATCTAAAGTGAAACTATTGAGTATATGTTAGAGTGATGCTCGAATTTGGCTAGAACTGTGCAATCTTTTGCTCCTCCGTATCATCGCTTCATTCTTTTCATTCATAAGTCTGTAAAGCACCCAGACATGCATGCCAGTGATTCGCCAATACTCAAAGAGCCTTCAATGTCATATACGAGAAAAACAAAAAAGTTACGATCTAGGTGGCAAGGGGGGGTTACTTACAGCCATTCTCATCCCAGCATGGCAATCATGATGATCTGCATCCTCGCTGTCGTCACTATCGCTTTCCCTGTCGGTGCCAAGCTGCCTCGAAGTATCGTCCCTGCCCTCTTGGCTTCGCTCAAAAGCGACCAACTCATCATCCCCAAACTCCACTGATTCCATGAAAAATCTGGTCCCAGTAGTACATCTTCCAACTTCATACTTTACAGCATGGTTGTAGCGGAAGCGGAGCCCTGCCAGACTGAAGTGATAAGGAACATCGGCTCGGTGGTAGTAAAATGCATCTATTGCAGTCAACTTATACGTTGAGCCGGTCTGTGGCTCGGTCATCCGCCACCAGAGTTTCAGGAGATCGTGCATGTCGCGATCTCCATGGTGAGTAAAGCTGTTATCTATATGGAAGCCCAAATGTACAAGCTCAGTCCCCTGATATGACACAGAAGGCGAGCGTAATACTTGTACAAACTCGTATTGAGCATTGAAGCTCCACACGAGTCCAGTCTAGAAACATGTAAGTTGAAGACCAGATCAGTTGATTCAAAACTCAGGAGGAAAATTCATTCAGATGGTGCTGAAGGCTATCACTCACAATGTTCTCGAAAAGGTTGTCTTGATACAGAACGAATAGCAAATTGTTGGCTCCGGTAAAGCGACACTCTTTCCTTTGGCCATTAGAAGTTGTGACACGGATACCCGCAACTCTGCCACAGTTGTTTTGAGTCCTCGGGGCACTTAACCTTGGATCCTCTTGCATGTACCAAATGCCAATCTCTACGATTCTTTCTCCTTGTTGAAATTGAATAGAAGCCCCATCGACTTTCTCAACCCACTGACCAAGTATCAGAGGATGGCTTGAGTCCCAAAATTCTACGAGCATGCCACAGATATTGTCAGGTAAGCGGGAATGACCATCAGCGCCCCTCGAGAAGTGGACGCACTGGACCTGATCAAGATTGACACCTGACGTGGACGCGTCGCGGTAATAGCGATTTACGTAAGAGGCCATCTCCAAATGCTTTGGCATGATGACCAGAGACTTTGTGATCTCAACACGCGGCTTAGTCAACTCACCATCAATGTACTGTGCATCCAATTTCTCGATTGAGCTACCAGTGCACTGATCAGATAGTTAGCAATGCGTTGGTTCTTGAGCTGTAAAGGATGATCAAAGTGGGTTAGTTACCTTCATTTGAGCAAACAGCCTAGTGATAACGCGATCCGGGCAGCCGACAGTAAGTGTATCCTCTGGAAGAGAGTAAGCCCTGTCATGATCTCCAAACAAAGACCTAAAACCCATGTTCGTCTTGATCTATGAGACCCATGCGTTAGCCTTAACCGCTTAAGAGCAAAGGATTTGTGGACAATTTAGAGTTGTCGGACCTGGAAAAATGGCCTGGGATCCTCATAACTACTGTTGGGGCGAGGTAGATCTCTGTAATAAATTTGGATAATCCTTTCACCCAATGAACCCCGAATCTGGAGAGACGGCTCAATGCATGTAGTGTGATCCCCTTTAGATTTTAACACTCGGCGCGTACCAAAGCTAAGTTTAGTGCCGTCATCATAAAAGAAGGCCATGCCACGGAGCAGGCCACCACTATCGACAAATGGTGTGATTCGGTTGAGTAGAGGAAGCCGCTCTCCTTGAGGACCTCCGAAGTTCATATCGAGGCAACATTTTGACATCCCAGCAGATGTATCTTGGCCGAGTGCCACACTGCCAAATTGAGAAACTTCTGGGACACTCGGAGACCAGATTGGCGCTAAGATTGTATGCGAATCCTCTCTCTGTTCTTTACAGAGTTCAAATATCCCAACAGAAATACAATAGAAAGCCTGCGAAGACGTAGTCAGCGTGAGTTGATGCTTAAAAGCACAATGGGAGACGGCTTGCATGAAATCTCATAGCCAGTCCCACTATTTTCCCCGAAGTCTTCAGCTCAGCAACACCCAAGTTACGAGTCTCCTGCTTTTTGATGCTTCCGAGGCTTCGCCATGTTTCCCCCTGAACATCGGCAGACGTGGCTTGTATGAGAAACCCCAAACCAACCACACCCATTCTTGAGCACACGGCTAGAACTTTGGTAATTTTCTCGTGGGGTTGTAAATAGAAATACTCTCCTATTTTCGGCCTGATGAGTCCGACCTGTGAAAGCGTGATAGAGCCAGTTGAAGTTGATGCCGTGGCCTGGAGGCCACACACAAAGGCTTGGCCGTGAAGATGGATGAAATATGCGTAAATCTTGATAGGGGTCGATGCACAGATAAAATTTGATAGTACTGCCTCTTCAAGATCCCATGAAAAATCCGATCTTATCGACGGGTACGCAGGGTTCTGCCAGCTGGAGCGCAGGCTCGTGGTCACCACCATGCTCGGGGTGAAAGGCAGGCCCGTAGCATAACTAAAAGGAGCCTCCTGAATACCCGGCCCTTCCAAAAGAGCCTCTATGGTCAGTTTCAAGTCGCCGAGAACGTTCCATATGCGTCGTCGGTTCCGAAGAGAAGGAGAACCGGATGGTCCAGCCATAGAACGCCGGATCTGGCCATACAAGGCGCGCCAATCCTTAGATGGCAGGCCAGGTATTTTTCCAGCCATGTAGAAGCCCATTTCAAAATCAGGTGCAAAGCGGCTATGCCAGAAGGAGTTCGGAAGGCTAACCGGGGACGAAACGGCGGCCACAGCCCGTGAGGTCAACCGAAGGCTGCAGAGGTCGTCGCTAGGAAGCTCTGCACACATCGCCACAACAAGCTCGCGAGGCATTCCAGTGAAAATATCGCTGTGCCCGGTACCATGAGTAGCCGCTATGGTGCTTTGCGTGGCTGGCCACGGCGGCGAAAGTACACCGTCGAGGGAGACTTGACAAGGATCTGCGTGAAGGAATCCCAAGTCCCCTTCCTCAAAGTCTGCAGAGGAATGCATGCCAATTCTGTCGAGGTGCCCCGACGTTCCGCCGCAATCGTGCGTTGGATCTAAGTCTCTGTGCCGACTGCCTGAAATACATGCGAGAATAGTATGGAGATGAGCCACAATATCGGCCATCCGGACGGATGCTGCGCAAGGCGCCATACGGTCCACGAAGAGAGTCCAGCATGCGTCATGGATACCGAAGGCCGGGAGACTTAGCTCGCTGTCTGTAACATAGTCCGGGCTGATGCGGTGTGTGCTTAATGTCGCAACGGGACTGGTGTAATCCACGCTCGTGTTGATGTCTGCAACGACAAGGCTGTGGCTGCAGTATCCCGCTCCGGTTAAGCGAGGGCTGCCCTCCGTCTCCTGGACGTATACTTGAACAAAGCTAAAGTCAACAAACAAAATCCAACCGCCGTCGCTTCGAGCGCGGGCCAGATGAAACACTCACACGCGCGGACTTTCCGGTCCCATGGAAGCGGCTCTGTAGGCGGTGGATCGCGATTGGGGTGGGTGACGCTAACTGCGAGACGAGCACCGCACAATGCACAGTGACTGCTCTGCCTCGATCGGACCCTTGCCATCTGGTCATAAGACTGTTGGCTTACTTCACAGCCAGAAACTGAATATGGGAAGGTTGAATGTCAACTTCAGAGCTGATGGTTTGAAGTGCTGCCTCTGCATGAGAGTGTTTAGTTAATAAATTCACTTCAGTCCTGCGCGCCCCCTACTGTCGCAGTTTTGTCATAACAAGTCCCCGCACTGAAGTCTTATGCTGATTGGAACATGAACGAAATCGTCAGCAGATCATCCCTGCTACACCCCTGGAATTATTATGGTAGCTCAAAATAGCAGGGTGAGAAGCGGGGGTCAACGTGCAGCTTTGATTCCCGAGTTTGTTGCCTAAAACTCGCGGTAAAAGTAGTCTGATGCACATTCAAATATCATTTACACTAAGGACGTGCGCAAGCCGTTCTTTCATATCAAAGTGGCTCGCAATACTCTGCGAACTGAATACGCCGTATTCTCGACCGGCCGGAATCCTGCTGGAGTGCTCATATTGTGGTTTTCTCCTTATAGAAGTTTCCTTGTTAACATATCTGATCTACGAACCTGAAAATACCTATTGAAAACGATTGATGAAAATGTGCGAAGGTGGTCTCGTTTGGCTATAAAACTTTGCTTGAATCTACATCAAACGAAGCCAGCATATTCTATTCGCAAAAAACAGAATTACCTTTGTATACTTACTAGTGCAAACCACAGCGTTAGATAGCTCACGTAGGTTGATGTCTCAGAAGTCTTCTATATGCCTCTTGCAAATTGTGATCAGCCAGAGTCTTGGCTTCGTGATGCTTAGCCTGATACTGAAAACGCAACAAACCGTGCGGAATACGTCGACTTATCAAAACTATCCTACGCATCGCGTAGATCTGGGTTTTGCCTTTGGCACCATATCGCTATCTTGCGCTTAATGAAACTGTAAGGAAATGTTGTTGCCTTTGGAGACTTCGTCTGGCAAGCCAAACACAGGAGTGCTGGTGCTGCTTTCTGTGCCTTGGCAGAAGAGAAGCAAATCTTTTGGCGTCGCCACCCTTGTGGCTGGTAAATTCTTTGATGTGATGACATCCTTTAATGGTGCCAGATACCCAAACAATTAACGAACCTGTAGGAAACTGTCAGACTTTATCAAGACTCGCTGTCTAGTTGTGACGTTTGAAAGCGTGGTAGAATTATATACGTGTAGGAATATATGAGCTATATCTACTGGTGTAACATAACCCCCAGGCGTGCCCTGAAGCCTATTTTTACGAGCCTTTCTTTCCTGGAAGGCCAGTATCAAGATTACGCGTCTTGCATTTCTGTTCCCTTGACTTCGAACCGTCGTACGAATATCATGGAAGTGAAGCAGCAGAACCTTACTGAGTGGCTATCGAACGTTGCCAATCAGTTCTTAGTAAACCCAGTAAATAAAGGCGGTTTAAGTGGTGGAAAGACAGTTTCCTTCAACTTCCGCTGAATGGGTGTCGCACTCTTAGTTTCCAGTGTACAGCGCAGGACCAGGAATGGTCCAGCTCGTTGCAGAGCCATATACAGTGAAGCCGAATAATTGGTTGTTAGAGCGGCTGTACAGCTGGGACGCAACAACACCCTTGCCGGCGAGATTGTCCGAGCCACCCTTGGTGATCTCAATGTTGCCGCACTGCATGTAGAATTCAGGCTCGTTGACGTGGGCGCGGTGCAGAGCAATGAGCTCGTGGCGCACAACGTACTTGCCAGGGGCAATGGAGGCGGGAATGGTTGCCAAACTCCAGCCGTCGTACGTACGAAGGAGATCAGTGGCCCAGATGCCTTCGGTGTTGGCGGGGCCCGAGATCAGGCCGCCCTCCTGGATCTTTGTCCATCGGAGGCTGGTCTTGCTGACCGTGGTGCAGTCGCCGTTACAAGGGGCAATGTAAGTAATGACTGCACCTCGGTGGCTCTCAGCCCATCCATTTGGGTTCAGCACCTTACGAGAATTAGCTGATTTTTCATTGCATTATGCCTTATCATAAATGACCAACCTTGTCGTCAGAGGTCCACCTGAACTCGATGGGGCTGCCAGCCTCAACCTTGGCGTAATTCTTGGAGGGTTGAGCACCACGACGGCAGACAAAGTCAGGGCTTGAGATGTCCAGTTCGGGACCCTCGTTCTCCGTGGTGAAACTCCATCCGATGGCGTTGGGGTCCTTGTCCACCTGCCAGCGGTTGAAGCCTTCGTAGTTAGCACCGCCGACATAGAAGGTGCTAAGGTAACCATGAGCTGCGGCCTGGGAGGCCAGAACAGCAACGGCAACTGCAACAGATTGAAGCATGGCGAAAACGTGGGAGGGTTGCCTGGGGGTCTGGTCTTGTGTTGTTACCTGAGATGAGGTTCAGAGGCCGATGGAGGATAGGGACTATCCCTCGAACGAGCGGTGCCCACGATTTTATAGGGGCCCCAACAAATCTCAAAAGCGCCCCGTGCTATTTTCGTGTTTTTAGTGCCTGCTGGCGCATTGGCAAAGGAGAACGGGTGAGTTCCTCCGAGACTATTCGCGTGGCCAAGACCGCTCTAGCAGGGGGTTTCCCCTCTAAATCTCAAAAACACGCAGACGAAGGAAGCCGAACCTTGGCGAGGAGACCGAGGCGACCAATGACTAGCATAGTATTTAGTGGGCTCCGCAGACTTTGAGTAAGCTTAATGGCTCGGCCCTTGCATTGCCCGGAATGGCCACCCAGACTTGTACTGAAGGCAAATCGAAGATGATTTTCTGCAGGCCGAGCGGCTCAAGCCCATGTTAGTTTTTCGGTAAATTCGGAATGGTGAAGTGCACTAAACTAGTGTCATGTGCTTGCCAAGCAAACAATTGAATGGCCACCTATCCGGCTGAAATGAGACCACGGCGGATAAATATCTCAGCGAGCTGGGTGGCGGGCTTTGATTGTGAGGAGCATTTAGAGTCACTACACAGGATTGAAACATGAGAAATCAAGGGAAGTCTGATATGTTTGACCTTGTATCTATTTGTTCAAGGCTGAGAAAACAACGGCCCGCTCGTTAGGAAAATCTTGGCCCAGCTCCACTTTACAACTATGTCTTGCTCCTGTAGGAGTCTGGGCTGTACTTTGCTGACAGGGATGAGGTTGAGTTTTCGCTGGGCTAGAACTTTCAGAAGCGCTTACTTTCTCATAGAGAGCCTCTTGATAGACTCTGATACTGTGCATTTACCGTGCATAGGATAATGGATACCAGGGCATATCGCGCTCACCGAAACGCCGCTAACTCAAGCAGCTGGTCGTCCCATGATGGATGTCGCCTTGGCGACGCGAGACCATATGGCAAAAGGGGCCAATTCGTATTCTGACTTGTATTTTTTCCCCGGGCCATAGCTTTTTCTTGGCGCAAAATCAGCCTCTCATATCATATCGTACGAGTTGAGCTTAACCATGCTGCTTTCATCCCTACATCACTTTTATTAGCCTTACGCCCTCGACCAGCTAGATTATCATGAGCAAAACACTTCTCCACAGGCAGTGAGTCAGCTCCACATCACATGATAACATCATCTTTTTGATGGTGATACTTTGTGGACGAAATCGGAATTAGTGCACTTGATTAGAAAGGCACGGAATTTTTGTGCCCCACGAATGCATCTTACCCATTTCACGTTGAGCCTGTTCGAGACCTTCATCCCTGGGATGAATGCCTCATTCTTCATATTCATAGTAAGAGCTATAATTCAACTAGCCCGAAAGTGAGATACTGAAGCTACATTACCAATTGCGTGTTGTTTATAGTTTTATGGATAAATCATCCTCGAGCAGGTGTTGGTTTCTGGTTCATGATTCAAGAGTCATGCTGCTAGTAGTGATAACCCAAGTCGGACTCTCTGTAATTTATTGCGTCTATAAGGTGTTGTTACTTTTAACTACGATGAATTCGTTACCCTTCATTCATTATTTTCTAGTCTCAGATCTGCGTGAATCTCCAATGCCATCAATATCCTTGGTAAACAACCCGACAGTGATTCCATCGCAGATCTCTCGTACTCAGCTTGAAGATTGATGGCTAGTTTATTGAATTCCTTTTGAGAGTTCCCTCACAATTGGACGGTTCCCGATGCTGGGCCCCCGTTAAGAGTCCACACGATTGAGAGCATTATTATCTGAAATGAAAAAAATTTTAGTGATTATATGACAAGTAACTCCCATGTCCAGTTGGCGAGGCTTCTCAACCGGATCAATGAGACCGGGCAGTAGTGAGTATGCCAGGTCTTGAAGGGCTATCCTCGTCACCAGTCATCCTCTTAGGAATACTCATGTTCTGGGTCATCGCAAGTGCACAGAAGCAATGAACACGAGAGTTGGGGCATGCCTGGTTCCTTACTGTCCCGACGAAGTGTGGCCCTTCGTTTGCACTCGGTTCAAGTACGGGAGAAGGAGATGCTCGACTGCTCTTCACGGGACCCTGGCGTGTATTCTGGTCATAGGCGACGCTGGAGCATAGACAAAGCAGCATCAGAGTGGCTGTTTCCAAAGTTCGTTTGGACGCTGCTGCAAATTACGCCTGAAGATTGCACCCATCCGAAAACTGTTTCTCACTAGGGTTGAAATGACGTTATGAAAGCTCCAACAGATGTGACGGTAACTATGTATTGGTGTACCATGGACAGACCGGAAAAACATTTTGTAAATCCTTTGGTAGTCTGGGCTATTTTACACCGCTTAATTGTACCATTATCTTAACTCGTATCACCACCTGGTTGAACCCCATCCTCTCACTTCCTCAAAGTCTGGGTAATCGGCTTTAAGATTGGCAAATTTTTCCATGTTACATCATAGTTGTTTCCCTCGCCTCTACGAACTTTTAAATATGTTTCCCGCGCCAAAAGCAGCATCATCGCCTTGGTGCCGATACGAAGTAATACGGAGGCGGTGTAAAATCTGGCAAGCGAAGGATGTCAAAGGTCCATGGTAGCCTGGGCTGATACAGAGCTCGGGTTGTGTAAGCATAAGCTCCCTTGACGTCTGCCTGGTCACTTATCTCTAAGACATGGGAATGAACAATTCAAGAGCTACCCTATGTGCAGCGGCCGGAGATAACTGGACCTAGTTGAGCATCGAAAGCCGACACTAAATTGACATCATCCTTACTGAAGTCGTCTGGAATAACTTTTTCTATGATCAGGCGGATTTAGGCCGTACTTAATTCCAATAATCGCGTATGTGGCTCAGCCGCTTAATGAGTCACACGGTGAACGTTGTGCTGCTTATGTCAAGCTGATAGCCCGCATCGACACCACCCCTGCCAATTCAATGCAACTCGCTGGCTTGGGCCATTGCATCTAGAGCTTACTCGAGCTAGGCTGCAACATTGCCTTATCGATGGCATGCTCGGGGCATAGTTCAATTGAGTATGCATGCCTCAATTCCATGGCTTTGAGTCATGCAGGTCGAATAAAGTCAAATCGGCGAACGACGATACCACAAGATTGATAAGCAACATGCTCGGTGGTCTAAGGCATCATGACGTAGCTTGAAGTAGAACGATGTTCTGAGAGGGCTTCAGTTCCTATAAATGGCCTTCACCAGAGTTATGTGTCAGAATACAATACTCAACATCCAGAAATCTTCCAAGATCAATCAACACCAAAGTTAGGCAAAGGAGTGAATATTCAGACCCTTGCCAACTAACGCAATGGCTTCAAGATACCCTCCCCCACCAGTCTACACTGTGTCCGAGGAGACGAAGATGAAGCTTGCTTCAGCGACGAAGTCATCCACCGCTTCCAGAGTCTCTACGCGCATCACCAATGCTCTTGACGCCGCGAGAACGCCAAAGCATTCGTGGCATCGACTTCCAGAACACGAAAATGCGTCACAAGTCCGTCCATCCGTCGCCCTGATTCCTGCAGAGGAGTGGAAGCGATATGCTATGGCATCCCCCCAAAGTCACAGGGGTAAGCATGGCCCAACAGAGACAACTAGGATAAAAGAAATTGCTAACGGATGTCCTCAGGATCCATGAATTGAAAGGAATGTACTTCTTCGTTCATTTCATCAGTGTATTACGCAATTTCCACTCGGGAGCCACCAGGTGCTGTACGTATGGAGCATGATGGGTGCTTACAAGAACGATAGATGGCGCCTAATTTGGACAGTCTTCGGCTGGCGTCTTCATGTCGGCTTAAAAACCATTGTAGCAATCACATAAAGGGGAACACCCAACATTACCAACAGAACCCATCATCAGGGTCTATGTTATTCCAATATGAAGAAAGGTAGTCAATTTGCCACAACAAAGAAGTTGTTGAGAGCGGCCGCACCATTTTGCTACGATGTGATAATTCAAGCGTAAATACATGTAGGTTGGGGTGTCTTCCGGTGACAGAACAGAATTCTTTAGCAATTTCGTCAAATATCATCGAGCATTGATGGTGTTGAGCGTCGATGTGTAGGCTGGCTTCTTTTGGAAGTTCTCATTCCACAGCAGCGCAGAACCCTCGCCATTAAATGTGCCCGGCACCCAGGAGTATCTGTCCGAAATACCCTTGAAGTTGTGTTAGTAATTCTGATGTTGGAGGACAATGGGGGCACCACATACCCAAACCGTGATGCCAACACATCTTTCGACGTCCATGCACGAACCAATAAGCCTGGCATACGCGTCCGCGTGTTGCTGAAGCTTCTGCGTGTTGGCTGGAGTTCTCATGCGAATATCGACCTCCGTGTAGGCAACATCGACGCCAAGGTCAGCGTAGCTCTGTAGAACTGCAGCCATGACCTCACGCGCTGGAGTGGGTGTGCTCTGTGTGGGTGTACTCTCCGTAACCATGTGGCCTTGCAAGCCTACACCATCAATGCGAACTCCATATGACTTAACCAATTTGACGATGCGGATTGCACCTTGTGTTTTAGCACCGCCGTACTCAAGGTTGTAATCGTTGTAGTAAAGCTTTGTATTGGGGTCAGCAGCTAGGGCCATCCGGAAAGCAATCGGGATATAGGCCTCCCCAATGACGCGGAGGAAGACATTATCGCGATAGGTTCCATCTTCGTTTAGTGCTAGTTATGAACCGTCAGTAAACTTATTGACAATTCAGAACGAGTGATGCCTGGATTGAGAAGAGCTTACCTTCGTTGACGACGTCCCAGTGGGTGCATCTTCCCTTATATCTCCCCACCACGGCGTTTATGTGTGCCTGCATCACCTGCTGCAGGGTCTGATTATTCCATTGACCATTTGATACCCATTGAGGAAGCTGGCTGTACCAGACGAGAGTGTGGCAACGAAGCTGGTAGCCTCGCTGTGTGGCATAGTTGGCATGTTGATCAGCCGAACCCCAATTGAATTGACCACGACTGGGCTGAATGGCGTCCCATTTCATTGCGTTCTCCGGCGTGATGGATCCGATTTCGTTCTTATTGTTGATAATATTGGTTTCTGACCCGTCACTGCGAATTGTCAAAGCTGTACCGAAGTATTGTCTTCCAGCAGCCACCATAGCAGCATGGAGCCCTGACGCTTGCCGAGGTTCAACAGCACTACCTCGGAGTCTGTATTAGTAAAAGTCATATGCCTTGACGGCTTAAGCATACATACGGCAACGGCTTAGCCACAACATGGGCATTATATGTGGCTATAGCCACGAGAGAGGCGATGAATAAATGCATGGCTTACGGAACGATGTTGCGGTAATGGCGAAAGGGAATGATTTTCGAAGTATAATTTGCAAAAGGAATCCATATCTAGAGATTTTGTACGGAGGCGACTTAGTTCTTATGAAACGGTTTGCCCCGACGAATTTGATATATCCACCGGCTAAATGAATATCGACCACCTTGTCACACGCCCGCGATACTGGACTGCCGGTCTGTAGACCTTGTGGGTAGTGGTGGTACATAAATTACAAAGCTACGAAGTAAGTAGGGATCTACGGCGGCTATTGTGTGGCGGCACATTATCAACCGCTGTTTTGAATATATCCAAGTCCATTAATATACAACAAGCGTCCTGCATGCATCTTCTTAGGCCCTCTCTTTCTGCGGCCTGACCAAACTTGTGGTAATTCTTGGAAGCAAATATAGACGGAGGCTAATTACTTAACGAATTAGGTCCCTACTGAAGGCATGCTGTCATCCTGAAACAGATGTTGATATCGAGCCGACTGCTAATGTAGTGAACAAAAAACCCGTTGATCTACGGATTAGCCTACTACGTAAGTTGATTCGGGTCCCCGCTAGTGCGAGAATCAAGCGGATGTACGGAGGAATGACTAGGGGACTTTGCCAAGCCGGCAAATGTTTAGGCTATATATTTTAACCTCTTCTCCAGCCAATAGTGTTGCGACCATTCTCCATTCTCAGCGCCGGACTGTGGACAAAAACTCGGCATCTGCAAATAGATAGCAAAGGGCACTAGGTGGTGATACAGCCGGACGTAACTGAATTATGCAGCAGATCTTGGAGACAATTTATTAGGCTGGTCCCAACTTTAGTTCTCAGGAGCTCTGCAAGTGTAGTGAATACCTCCGACAAGCACAAATTTGTTTCAACATATGTATTTAAATAGACTCGAGTCAGCTGTGGGGCTTGCCCTGGGCTTTTAGCAGTGAAGCCACATTTGAGCATATCCTTGTCCCAGTTTTTTGGCCTTCCTCGATGCGTCCTCAGACTCAAGCACGTCGGTGATGCCGCAATAAAACTGCGGGGATGACATGAACGCATGATCCGTAGTTCATACTGTAATATATATATAGATTGATTTTCTTAAAACTGATTCTCGTGTTGGAGATTATGTTTGCTAGGATGCACCTTTCACTGAAATATTTTATGGAAGAGCAATAGCCACTAATGACGAGGCTGGCCTAGAATATGAAAAGAAAACTGGTAAAACATTTGCAGTTAGGAATTGTTGTTTTACTACCTCTGCATCGGGCTATTTTAGTTCGAGGATGTCTAATTAAAAACTTAAAGGGAGACCTTATATCGTTTTAATAAGACAATGAGCAACAAGCAAGCTTGTCGTTTCTCTAGCTTCAGCCAACTTATTAGGCCTTTTCTTCTCTTTCTCTTGTCTTCCCATTTCGTTCAGAAGCCTCCGAACTCAGTGTATCTTCCTTGCGTGAGTAACTCTCGAGCTCTCAATGTCATATCCTTCGAGTGCATGTCCGTCTCCGGAGGCACAATCGGTACTTTCTTCTCGTGAAGAGGCAGTGAATAATCAAGAAGATATCGAACCATCCAACCGTCTAGAACATAATTGTTGGAGTCGGATGATAATAGGCAGATGTCTTGAAACACCACAAGACGTTGCATCTGGGAGTTCTTTTCGTCAGTAATTTGCATTGGAGCCGCTCCCGCTCGCTTACCCCGTAGTGTACGGCCGGCCAGAATGTTTTCAATTCAATCAGTGCTTCAAAATTTGTTGTTAGGTCATACCTTGCCGTTGTAACTTCGGCAGGACTTCCAAAAAGCAGGGTGTGGACTAAGGCTGATGAGCATACAGTGATCATATGACTGACAGTAGGGTAGAGGGTTTCGCAACCCTTCATCTGGCGGGCAAGTCGTAGAAGCTTGCTGAAGGTTGAGGCATGGCTCCTGCAGCGGGCCGCGAAATCAGCGTGGGTGTAGTTGGCCCTCCGCTGCTCCAAGAACCCAAAGTAAAGCAATGTGACGTAGTAGTTGTAACTCAGGTGCAATGCAAGGAACAGGCCCCCTCTTCCACGCTGCTGGTGTTTGTGTAGGTTTTGTTCGCTCATTTGATCCTCTTCGGGTAACATCGAAAGCCACACTTTGAGTTTCTGTGATATGTCGGCCACATTATTATCCAAATCATCCTCATGTCGATTACCCTGAGCTCTCTGCCGATTTACATCCAAGATGGGGCCAAATAACCGTAACAGTGTGGCCATATGAGCCCAAAGGCCGGGTCTCCATTGAAATCGGGACTCATGCTGATCGTAATGGAGAGAGTGAAAAAGGATTTCGTCCATGGGCAGTTCTACGGTGGCATCAGAGTCGCTTAAATGTCTCGGCAAGCCAAGGCCCGAAAAGCACCATCGATCGGCTGAGTACAACGACCACCACACTCGTCGTTTCAGCTCGCGGGTGATGATGGTGTCGGTGGGTAATATTGTATCAAGGTGTAGGAACTCGGCCATACTGTTGCCGATGCCTTAACCGTGGTTCATCAGTACGAACTGTGAAGCGAGGTTTGATGGGACCCACGATAAAAAAGAGCTTCCGAGGAGTTGTGGCATTCACCACCGGTGATGCAAGCAACTAGTATGCACGCTTGGATATTTTCTAGACAGATGTTCTCAAGATCCGCCAACAGAAGCCTCTTTGCCCGACCCAACAAGGATGCTTCAAGAACGCGAACATCAGAGTCCGCGGTAAATTTAGCTCCGATGCAGCATATAGCGTGTAGTATGGCCTGATTGATTGTTCCATCGGCTACCTGAGCGATGAGGGTAGGTGGGTGGAAAAGTGTATGAGGCCTGTCGTGTATTTTATCAAGATAGATGCCAACAAGATCCTGTGTCGTCTCGAGAGTCAGGCCGAGACCTTGCTCATTGCTTGTTTCACTAGGTAGAGATATCGGTTTTGCTTGTAAGGGCTTCGGATTCAAATTTGGCACAACGATGAGGGATGGTTCCTTCACTCTCCCTGAACATTTTAGATTCTTCTTCACGCACGCAATGCAAGCCGACTGGCCGTCAGGGCGGATGCATTTTCTTTTGCCATTTCGACATTGGCGGCAGGCAGAGGCCGTCTTCATCTTTACGCAACAGGCAACGGCTTCGTGTGGGTGGTAATTATCCAAATAGAACGGAAGCTGCCGTCTGAATGTCTCAAGCTATGATGAAGTGGAAGGAGAGAGGAGGGATTCTTTGTCGGCGTCAAGACGGATCCAGCTTTTACTTACCGAGTGGGGCGCTAAGTGACCACAGAGTGCGGGAATCGCCCTTGTTGATTGGCTGATATCCCGCAGGCGGCAGATCGTATAATAGGAGACGGACTAGCGCGCCTTTGGCTGGAGCCGGTGTGGATATCTGTATCGTGCTCGGGTGGTACGGGCTACATGTATGAGCCATTCCACCTGGTGAAGCAGCAAACGTGGCCGCCAGAGTGGGATTGATTTGAAATCAGTCGGGGAGTACCTTGAAGCTGGGAATTACTCGCAATATTGCGCACGCCGCTGCCCTGCCCCCGTGGTTGAATGTCAAGGAAAGATATATAAACACCATCTCTCCCACTGATTCTCTTTGACACAAACCTGACAACCTCATCAATCAAATTACAATCTATCAACTAAACAACAATGCCTTCTATTCTCGAGCCGGTCCTGCTTCGCAGTGGTCTCCACCTACGTAATCGTGTTTGCATGGGCGCCATGACGCGGAACAGGAACATCGACGATCATAAGCCGACAGAAGCTGCGTCGACACACTACGGTGACCGCGCCCGTGACGGGACAGGCCTGATTGTCAGTGAGGGGATTTTCATCTCTCCGGATGGTTGCGAGTTTGAGCATGAACCTCTACTCTTCACAAATGATCATGTCCAGGCTTGGAAAAAGGTAACTGATGCGGTCCATCAAGAGGGCGGTATCATGTTCTTTCAGGCATGGCATGCTGGTATGTGCTATGATTCAAGGATACACAGACCGTAGACTAATTCAGAGGCAGGTCGTTGCCAGCATGATGAGGCGCCGCTATTGAAGGCCAATAATTATCCGGTCCTGGCTCCTTCAAACATCAAGGCCGCGGGTGGTAAATATCGGTGGTTAGAAGGAATGCCGGTACGCATCTTGGCTTGATACCTACCAATCTGCTGGCCTTGTTAGCTAACAACTTTAAAAAGGGCCATACGGAGAAGATCATGGAAATCGCCGATCCCCGCGACATCGTTGAACAGTATAGCAACTCGGTTCGACTGGCCAAGGAAGCTGGGTTCGATGGCGTGGAGCTACTGGCTCAAGGGTACGTCTGCATGCTCTAGTTACATGCCTCTTTCGACTAAAGCATTCTGTCAGTGGATATTTGCCCCAGCAGTTTCTTAATTCGTAAGTAGCTCACCTCCTAATGTACTGATGATCCATGCTCACTGAATACCTTAGTCGCGCAAACAACAGGGCCGACTGCTACGGTGGCTCTGTTGAAAACCGCTGCAGATTTCTACTTGAGGTTGTAGATGCCATGAGCCAGCACTTTGGCTATGGGAACATTATCGTCAAAATTTGCCCTACTGATCATGTCAACGACTCCAAAGTCTCGTACAATGAAATGATCGAGACATATACGTATCTCGTCAAGCAGTTGGTCTCTCGAGAGGTTGGCATTATCAATCTGTCTCGCCGTGGAGTGAAACACCTTGGCACCGACCCCGATGAGGAGAGGCAAGAAGATGATTCTGGTAACGATGATTTACCTGCGTTCTATGAACCCATGGACACATTCGGCCCACTTATTAAATACGATGGGAGTCCCACCTTACTTATGGTCAATCACGAATACTCCCTCCAAGAAGCAACCGAGTGTATTGAGAAGGCACAAATTGATCTCATCTCATTTGGTCGACCATTCATTTACAATCCTGTAAGGCACGCTACGCGCAGCCTTTTCGGAGTAACACTAACAGGCACTAGGATGTCATTTCGCGAATTAAACATGGTATTCCTTTCGCTATCAATGATCGCGGCAAAAATGTGAATTATGGACCATTCAGAGACCCCAATGAGAATTACAACGACTGGCCAGCTGCTCCCATCGAAGAGACAACTAAGCTAGCCTAATTTAGTATGTTCGGCAAAGTTAGACTTTAGCAAAGCTCCCTTATTTCTCTATTCATAGATTGTTCATATAAACGGTGCGCGAGAAGAAAACAGGTTGGAATTAACGATAGTGGGAGGCAATAACAAGCCTAGCAATATGGTATGGGCATCTGATACGTATCCATGTGCATCTCGAAATTAGATTGAAAAAAACACTATGAATATCCGCTTAAATGTAAATATCGGCCCGTGAAACGATCTGACTCTATCACCTGTGCCAGCATGGTTTCTACCTTCATGGCGAGCCTAGTCGTCATTTCTATAGATATTCTAAGAAAGACGACACCTCTTTTCGCTGTGGGAATTATATGTACATGGCAAAGTCGAACCAGGATGCAGATGCAGAGGCTCTATACTCAAACAGCAGTATAAAAGTCTGCTCGTCCCTCGAGGCAGCCACTCATTCCTACTTAACAATATTTACGTGAACTACTGCTCTAAATCACAAAGCTCTCAAGATGGATTGCTGAATCCAGACCTGTCAAGAACAAAGTAAGGGTCATCATCCCACAAGATCCCCCGCAGCCGGATAGTAATAGCCGCCGATAGCTACAGTGCCTCAGAAGCGGCAACTGGGGCCCAGCTCAACATAGGCGAAACTGAATAGTCTGACAGCAAAGCCTTTTGACCTGAAGTAAAAACTCAATATGCTTGACACTGATCAGTGATGAGTTGTGGAGCTGGAACTTGTAGCGCACCTACAATGACACAACTCCTCCAAAGCCGGGGTCTATGGCAGCATGGATGAGAGTCTCTCGTGGTTTATCAGCAACGGCTGGAATGATCGCCTAGCCTAGCCAGAAGTGCGACCGCATGTGATGAGTCCTGGTGGTGTTCTCTAGCAATATTAGCGGCGGATATGATCATATCGACACCGGATATAAGTCTCGCGGAAATCGCATTGTGGAGACGCGGGGCGAGGTCGATCGGACTTTTTGGCGTTTAGTGCTCTCCACATTGCGGTTCACTATAAAACATGTCCGACGGTCTCGATTAAACCGCCGAGGCGAGGGAAAAGACGGCTCGTCTTCTTGCCCACCCCGCTTACCCTACACTAAATATTCAACACGATTGGTGGACGCACAACAATATTCCGTCTCCCACGTCCAGTAACGCAGGAGGCTCCTCACCAAACATTTTAGATTTATCGTCTATTCTCCTCGAATGAAATTTCTTGACGTACTTGCATGATTGCTTTCTGGTTATCGAGCTTTGAAATAATCACTGTTCCTGGAGCCCCGATCAGTGCCGATTTTATTCCTTTCGAGAGAAAGATCAAGACACCACATTTTGTGAATGTCCAACCTGCTTCAGCCACAGATCAAACTTCTACGCGCACACACCTGCATGTGACAACATACCGTTGCCATCGGTAGTATTGGTTTCGTTCATTCCCGATACCATGGGGCAGAGACTGCTGATTTCTGGCCTGCGAGCCGACTTGACTGTGCTTCACATCGACCTCGACAACAAAGAATTGCATGTTGTCGCCAACTATCCAGGTCCGTACAATGTGTCCTGGGTGGAGCCTTCAACTTCGCACGGGCAGCTGGACCGGCTCATTGGGCTGTCTGAGGGTGTTGAATCTGGTCTTCTCTATACATTCGAAATCGACCACGACCATCAGACTTTCAGGTTTACAAGCCAAAACACTACATTGGCAGAACCAGCGCACTGTACGTGTGAGGCCTGCCTCCGACTTTGACTTCCGCTTATAAGAATTTGTGACTAGTTATCCTACTGCGAGACATGTCCGCGTTGGCACTCGCTACTGTGAGCATACTATACATAAACACCTTGGCAAAATGTACTCACCACGCATAGTATTCGGGCAGCTCCATTGCCCTTTATCCTGTATCAAATGACGACGAAAATGGCTTGCTGCTTACGGATGCTCAACGATCGGAACTATTGCCAGACTTCCCTTACAAGTCCATTGGGCATGGTCCGAACAAAGTCCGACAAGGGCAATGTCATGTGCATCAAATACTCGAAGACAGCCGAGGTCTGCTGTATGCACCAGACCTGGGCTCTGACCGTGTGTGGATTATTTCTCGGGATCGAATGAGGATGGAAATAGGCGGCTGGCTTCAATGTCCTCCTGGCACGGGTCCTCGGCACGCCGTGTTTTCTCCTGACAGTAAGTCCCCCCCCGGAGTTTTCGGCTTCGGCTCCTAAGACAGACCTAACTCGGGTGCTAAGAAAAACTTTTGTACGTGGTTGGTGAACTTTCACACATCGTCTTCGCCTTTGACTTGCCAGCGTCTCCCGCCAAACACGTCCAGCCCATCAAGGGCTTTGCTGCCTGCACCATCCCTCCAACAGTCAATCCTGATCATCAATCAGCGATGCAATCTGCTGAGATTTGTGTTCATCCCAAGATACCCAATGTCTTGTACGTCAGCAACAGGTGGGAAAGGCATATTGCGGAGCGTGGCCCACATGTCGACAAGGTTCCCACAACATTGCCGCCAGGAGATGCCATTGCCATACTCCTACTTTCCGAGGATGGCAAAGAGGTACAGGAGATCAAATTTGTGCGGACCAAGCTTGATGTCATACGCGGCATGCGATTGAGCTACGATGGCCGCTACGTTGTAGTAGTTGGGCAGTTAGGTGGTGGAGTGGAGGTGTACGGAATCGGTGGGAACCGCGGCGACATCTGGACCCTTACGACCAGCCTAAGTGACGGCTTGGAGGATGGAATCAAGCATGCCGTTTGGCTGTAAGTTTATCACCTCGATAGCCAAATTTGATCATAGCGATTGCGTTTTCGGCGACCAGTCAAGGCTTCGCAGTCGGGTAAATCTTGAAGCTGCTCCGGCGGGCAACAATGACGAGAATGCTAGCCCGGCAGACCTATCTGTGTCGTCGGGCTAGATAACTCGCCGCTTCTAGCTCTTTGCGTGATTTGAAGTTATCGGTGATTCAGGTCCAGCCAGCTGGTGCATGCGAAGGAGGAAAGGCACGGCCTGGGGCTTGGGCCGCGATTCTTAAGCATCCCGACATGGCCAGCCTCGGCATTCGAGTGGCGTCGTAAGAAATGTTTGAAACGACCTACCTCAACCCTCCAAAAGAACCAAATGATCGACTGAAAATGGATTATCCATGAACACGAGTCTTGGCTTAAAGGCGTATCACGGGTCAGATCTATGTCTGCTCTAACTCGTGAATACTCCTTGTGCCTAACACGCGCTTCACGGCTCATGACAAATCAACCCATTCTTACGCAAAAATCCAAATAAAGCAACACTTTTGTCGCTGCAAACAAAAGCTGAGAGCGATGCAGAATTTGACACGTTCGGCATTTTATGCGGATATATCAACGAATATTGAGCGTTTAGTGGGCGCAGGATAGGTTAATCCCAAATGGCAAAAACGGAAACGGAACCGGGACTTTACAATTTCACTCACTTCCGAGCACTAAATTAGCCGCATCGACATCTAACTTACAACAGACCGACTCCACTAGGTGTAATTCATCAGGCATAGCGTTCGGCCACGGTGACTGTATTGATGCCCTGTCTCAGAAAGCATAATGACGGAGTTCTCGGCAATTCCATGCAGCCAGAAATTGGGCGGTTTCAGGGCCAAACACCATGGATATATAAGCGCGTCTGTCATGCCAAGAAGAGCGGTCTCCTCTTGGTCGATAAGCATTACACAGCAGCATCTGAACAACGCTCACTGAGCCTTTCCTACCTTGACAATGGCGGATGTTAACAAGATAATTCGTAAGGTATTATCACCAATCCTAGCCACGATACAAGGCTGTCGAACGCTGCGTCAGAACTAACCAAGGCATACAGGTCATCATCATTGGGGCCGGGCCAGCTGGCTTAATGGCTGCGCTTCGCCTTCGGCAGAGCAATGACATATCGCCTGCAATATACGAAATCCGTGACGCACCCACCACGTTGGGAGGTTCTTTGGGAATACCCGCGAATGGCCTTCGCTTACTTCATGAGCTCGACCTCTATGATGACATGTTGTCAAAAGGAGCCCCCACGTCGAGCCTCGTGATACACGGGCTAGATGGGTCGACTCTTGGAAATTGGGACTTGGCTTCCTGGAGCGAGCAACAGACCGGTTTCGGTTATTTGAGAATTCGACGGGCAGACATCCTGGACGTGCTCCTTCGCGCTGCTGAGAGGGAAAAAATACCGATTCACTTCGGCAAGGCCTTGACGAGCATTGAAGAGCGAGAAGATCATGTTACTGCTCATTTCGCTGACGGAACCAGCGACACATCCGATTTTCTCCTTGGGTGCGACGGGATTCACTCGACAGTTCGCCAGAAGCACGTGGATCCTGAAATGAAGCCACAATACACGGGTTTCTCGAACATGTTCTCGTTGGTTCCCATGGACGGCCTGAGATTCAATCCCAAGCTTATCAGCGGCTTGAACATGACCTTGACCTCGAACGGCATGTTTGCGTTAAGCCCCACCACGCCGATTGATAACTTGGTCTATTGGTTCTTCTCACGAGAGGTGCCTCTTCCCGATGGCGACAATTCTCGGCACGGATGGGAGGAGCGTGGTAGGCGGGAGGTCGAGAACTACAGGGGCCTCTTGCTTGATCTTTTCACTCAAGAAGGATCGGAGTGGATTAACCTATTGCGACAAGTTATAAAGACAACAGATACCGTCAAATTCTACCCCATATACAAGTTACCTTCTGGCGGGCAGTGGTTCAAGGGGCGTTGCCTTCTCATTGGCGACGCGGCCCACGCCATGCCACCTCATGCCAGCCAAGGATTATCGATGGCCCTGGAGGACGTTTTTCTATTCTCCAAGATGCTAAAAACCGAAAGCCTCAATCTCCATGATGGCTTGAGCGCCTTCACGGAGAAACGGAAGCTCAGAATCAACACCATGCTAGAGAAAACGGAGCGAAACGGCTCGATAAGGCGACAAACCACACCTTGGCGACTCCGTGCAAATGAACTGGCCATCTCTTGTGGGTTGTGGGTGTATAAGAAGACGGGCATGGATCGGCTGGGCTTTGGGCAGAAGTCATTGTTGTATAAGGTTGAAGACGAGGAATTTTAGTCTGTTAATCCACTGTTCCTGCTTGAATCAAGGGGGGCTAAGCTGCAGTGATGATGCCAATAATACCAAGGCAAATGTTTACTGCATGAGATTTGCAATTATAAAACAACATTCGCTGTTGCAAGCTCAGAATGACGAGGCAAGCATTATTATCAGATTGGAACTTCGTATTAGACCGTAGACAAGGTCGGCGGATCAACGGAGCCATTCGAAATTGGAGTGGAAGCAACATGAGTAATAGAGAACCCGCCCTTTGAGGATTGCCCTCGGATTAATCGCCTGCTTGGTAGACCAATTGCTAAAAACAGCGTGGAACATGCGCCTTTCTCATTAGCTGGCTTGACACGCGCTAGGGAGCGAAATCTGGGGGAAAGTCCCGATCCCGATCACGGACCATGAACATGAACATGAATGGAATGCCATCATGGTCACCATAATGGCGATTTTCCTTTGGGTAGAAATGGCAAGCGAATTTACTCTCGCCACCCGAGACTTGTGCCGCCTGTAGCTAGCCCGATTCATGACTATTGCCATCTATCACTGGTGCCGTCTGTGACGGGTATAGTCATCATGAAGATTTCGCTATCTCTCTTTGTTTCTTTCTTTTTTTTCCTATTTTACATTGGAAAGTAATAAAAGAAAAACCCAAAAGCATTTCCTCGCCATCTAGTGGGATGTTGTTCCAGCCTCTAACGGGAGCAAGCATTTCACTAGAGAGATCCTGATAAACACAACAATGCAATTAAATGAATAGCATTTCTTTCTTGGCCCGCCGAGCTCTTCTCACTGAACCTTGGAGCCCTCTACCTGACTTGATGAGCGAGGCATGGCCTAATTCGTGAATCAATGCAGCATGAATATCTGTTCTTGAGGTTCCGGCCCCATTTCGTCCTCTAACTGGCCATCCATGCCTTGATGCATGTAGCACTCGCCTACCAGCCGGCAGGCAAGTGTGTCCTCTACAGCAGCTGCGATATCCTGGTATTTCGAGGGACGAATTATATGCGGAGTCTTGGCCCCATCGAAGAGCACTACCAAATCGTTCACTTTCGAAAGTTTTGGCACCAGCCCAAAATAACCCCTAGCCGTGATACAGAACTGCCGCCCGGCAGACATTCGCGGCTCGTTGGCCTGAGTCGTATCAAATGGCCGGTTCAAGACGCGCGCAGCTTCCAATGGATGCTTGTGATCAGGCCACCGCTTCGACAGATCCGCGGCCAACAAATGCGCGAAGCGCATATCTTCATCGTCGGCCTTCCAGAACCAGAGAGCGGCAAAGAGACGCCGCAGCTCCCAGGTCTCCTCGTCCTTCGGCGAGTCCTTCAGATATTCCTCCACGAGCTCTTCCCTGCCTCCGCCACCACGCACGGCGTCGTAAAGGCGGAAGTATAAGGTCCAGACTTGAATTACATCTTCGGCTGCTGGCCGATAGAATGCGTCACGGTCGGCGAGCAATGTACGCCAGAACGCTTCGTCAATGTGCTGCTGTGACGACCGATATTTCTCGCTGGTCCCATTATGGGCTCTGACAGCGGTGTGAGTATCACGGATAGGAAAGTTGGTCGAATCCTCAGGCGGTGGAGTCCACGACACATCGTATAGCTGTATGATGCGATCTGCAACGAGACCATGCAAGGCGAGACAATCAAATTGTTCATCATGTTGAGAGGCATTCAGGACGCTTTGTCGGGGAGTCATCGTTCGTGGCGGACGCTTTGACGCCTTGTAATCCGTCGATTCCTTGCGACTTTCCATCAGGCAGGCAGGCAGCCCGGCCGTCCAGTCAGGGACCCACGATGGCAGGTCATCCATGTTGCGTGTCTGGCCAATGCCTGCAAACTGAAGGATGCGAAACTGATCACTTGGGCTTGACACCGCAAGCAGCTTGCGGGCAATCTCCGTGAACAGAGTTGTCTTATCCTTGGAATAATCCGGCTGTAGTCCCATCTTGGTCTGGCTTTCGACATCGACAATGCCTAACAGTGCGTATATCTTGTCCACGTCCCATGTCGACTTGAATCGGATGCATAGAATCATTGTGTCCAATAACGGCAGCAGCTTACCGGAGGCGTACCACTGCCGCATGTTATCCAGAACAAGCGTATGCTCCACGCCGCTCATTCGGGCGTCCTTGACCGCGTCTGGTATATCGTATTTGTCGCTGATGTAGCGGTAGTGGAGGAAACTGCGCAATCCGCCCCGCGAGATGGCCGCACATGCGAGCACCAAGTCGTCCCACCCGATTTCCCGCCCGTGCAACCTGACACGAACATTCCGTGCCACCATGACTTCCTGCACTATCCATACTCGGACGAACCAAGAGAAGTCAAACAAAGCCACGATCTGGTCCCAGTCACCGTTAGATCCCAGCGGCATCAACTCCCCAGCAGAATCGTCCGGCGAAAAGTCGTGCAGTACCCGTGCGTTGCGCAATTTGGATATCATTACGTCTACCCTGATCCCTTCCTCTGGAGAAACATCTGATCCAGCGAGGTGAATGATCACATTGGCACTTCGCTCGTATATTTGCCGCATAATTGACACCTGAGTTTCTTTCTCTCGAAGGTCATCCTGGTTGATGCAGAGGGAATCGAGCCATACGAACTGAGGCATATTGATTGATCGCATGTCTTTGAGTATTTCAAGCACGTTCGGAGGGACCGCTACCTGGAAGCCATTAACCGCTATGCATTCATCTTCCGAGGGGTCACCAGCCAGCCAGCGGTATGAAATAGCATTGTAGGAGGGGATTGTGCCATGTAATTCGAACTGCAGGAGGCTACAGACTACCTGTGCCTTGCTAGATAGGCTTGGGCGGATCCTTAGTAGCCTTATATGAGACGGGCCGGCCAGCGGCGCGTAACGAAATGGAGCGGATGCTCCCAACATATTGCTTGACTCGGGCTCATACTGGAGGCCTCGAGCCAGTGCCGCCATCCAATAGACAAAAGGCATGGCAAGGAGGCAGATCCAGAACGACCAAAAAGCGAATCCGACGGACAAAGTTGGAGCATATCGGTCCGGAATTACGAGAGCGACATAGACTCGCAGGAACCAGAAAAACGTGCGCTGGTGATCCTGGAGAATGCCAGACTGCGCACGATTGGTCTCCATTCCTCGCCGCATTGGGTGAATGAAGATCTCGGCAATGCGAAAGGTGGCAAACACGAGAGCTGGGGGCAAGGCCAGTATGTAGCCAGAGGCCGTGATCATGAGATACTCGAGTCCGGCCACCGAGTTTGGTGTAGGCGCAACGTTAAAGTACGTGAAGATGAAGCATGCCCACTGGCCCCAGAGAGGAAAAAGCATCTTGGGATAATGAAATACTGTCGCCCAGAGAAGCCCGTAGCGCCATCCCGATCCGCCAGAGGCGTGGCCGCCGTGGGCTATGACGGCCCTGGGACCGAGGTACAGGCGTGGACCCATACACAGCAGGGCGAAGACACCAAATCAAAGCCATCGATTGATTCCGAATGTCCACCCCAGTGTCAAGAGGAGCGGCTTGGGAGGCGGCACCCCAGCTTTGGGACCGAGTGTCAACCGTTCCCAATCCAGGCTTTCCGTCTTGTTCAGGTTCCACGACAGCGCGGCCTGGAGGATCAGATGGATCACCACTTCCTCTTTCACCTCGTTCGGGAGGGCCTGCGGACCTATAAAGAGGCTGTTCATAATCCGACCGATTCCGAAGTCAGCCATCGGTGTTGCAAGTGGTGTTTCTGAGGAGTAAGGTAGCTTGGACATGCGGCTGAAAGCCTCGTCTGTGGTTCTCGGCTATGGTGTCCTTCCAGATTTGGCTATTCACCCCACTATTGGTCGTTCTAGGGAGGGATCTACACGTACTGGGCTTCTAAAGCTTCCCCAGGCCAGGTCCTGTGGTAACGGAAATGTGGTATTACTATTGCATGACTTTCCGAATCGACCACGTTTATCTGATCATCTCGCGATAGCCGTAAAGAAATTCATGCTTTTCGCTTGAGTGTTGTCTAAAATAAAAGACCGGAATTCAGTCTATGGCGCGCTGGTATGTTTGCCTTAGAATACTCTCCAAACACACTTCGTCTCCGCCGGCCTGGGGAGTCGTATGGGGATGGGGCCGTGGTGACGAACGATTCGAGACATGGGTCCATTGATTAACCTGCTTACAAGCCGACGGTACTGGCATCCATATCAATTTCACATTATTAGACGCAATTCGTAAGGCTTAACATGTAGGACAACTAGGGGCAATAAGCACCAATAACCGCTGAATCCATTTATCGTGAGTGCAATATTCTATCGTAAATCCATAGTCACACTGCATATCTTTATTATCATGCTACTCGTCCCCTGTTTCACAGTCATCCCTGGAAGTGTTGACAAATAACACAACCTTCACAACGCTCACTCCCGCCAGAAAGGTTCCCGCGCCCGATTCACTACCGCTTGCCTCTCGAATGCACGCTACCGATTGCGCAGTCGGGATGGTCGGATTGCATGGTTTCCATGGACTCAGGCGACTTCTGGGTGGTTGTGCTTGCTTGTAGTTGCTTGCTGGTTGTCAGCTAAGTCGCCCGCCGGGTCCAGCAGAGTGACTTCTCCCTCGTCGTCCCGGAAGCGATCCTCTTCTCTGACTGGGGACGGCTCGTACGCTCCTCGGGCGAAGCTAAAGTGTGGTGCATACGAAGGTTGAATTGCTTCGTGACAGTGAGGGCACTCGGACGGCTTGTTCCAAATGAGAGGAACACCCAAGCTATGATAGAGCATGACCAAGGCAAGGTAGGTGTGAAAGAAAAGACTGGCGAGCATGGGCACCGTGGCATATGCTATCAGAAAGATGTCGCCATCGCTAGAGTAGCAATAGCCCCACCCACTGCAATTATATCGGTTCCAAGTCAGAATGAGCACAACAAGCAGACCGATTATGGCGAGCACATCGTTGATGAAGGTGACGAGGGCCACCGTTCGACCGCGCTTTTTGTTGCTTTCCTCTGAATTATGAAGTCGGGACAGCCCCAAGAGAAGTCCAGAAAGGATATTCGAGAGACCTAGCGGGATGAGACCGACAGCGGGAAGCGGCATATTGTGAAGGGCGGCCGCCACGATGTTAAGCGGGAGCGCCACCAAGAAGCTGACGAGGATGGCTCGTCTGAGCGAGTGATTGACTACCAAATTTGTTCCAGACATCTTGGGCAATTTTTTCAAGATTCAAATTGACTGGGCAAATTTGGAGACGCTGATGGAATGGAAGTGAAGGTAGAACTGGAAGCAACCAAATGTGCTGATGGTTTGGAAGGGTGAATGGAGAGGATTCAGACTCAGAGAAACGCTCATTTATAAATACAAGCATGTTATGAAAACACGGCTCATCTTTCGCGGTACGTCAAACCTGTTGCAGTTCCGGCCGACCTTCATGTCAGTCTTGGTGTTGGCTTGGCAGCGCAGCACCTACCGCCCTCGACAACAAGACCAGAACGCTGCAGCCTAGTGGGCATCCACAACTTGTGGAGCACGGCAGACGCCGCAGCATGCTATTGGAGCATATACGAGAAACTGCGTAACACCAGAGCAGATCAACAGACAAAAGAAAAGGGCGGGAGGGCCAGGCTTACAAGCCTGCCTCTCCAGATTTGGACGACGAAACCAACAACACTTAATAGTGGCCAACCATCGTTGAGACGCGCACGCTTTGACGGAACTGGCTTCACGACGCGCGGTCTAAGGAGGGGCTGCTTTGGCACGACTGGCCAGGGCTCGCCCGGGTCCGATGTAGGAGTGCGACTTGATCTATTGGTTCAGACGAGGCTCAGATCATGGTAATATGCTCAGAATCCTGCAATAAAAATAGGTTGCTGTGCGAACGACGAGCACTAACGCCCGATTGGCATGACACTTCAGTATATGCCAATCGGGGGTGGCTCAGCAGAACGACGAGCCGTTCCACACTGTTGGCCCGCTGCTGAAACATTGTATGGAGAGTCGATACAAAGGGGCGGTTGAAGGAGTCAGGAGCGCATGAGACTGCGTGTACCACGCATGCAGCCGCTCAGTACTGGATGAGAGGGAACCAATTGGCGAGCGCCAACTTCTTGCACAAGTGAAGCCATCTACGGTCACTTTCTACCTTTGCCTACCTTGCCCAGTCGGCCTTATGTGCGCATATGCCGCCAAGCTCCGCAGTGTTTCCCGCGTGGACTCCATCGATCATGTTCGTGCTTGTGCCGCTTTCCCTGATACGGACGGCACACTGAATAGGTCGGATCTCGATCCAAAGCTCCTGGTCGCAATCCCGGCCATGTGGGTCAAGGGCGTATCGTCGACTGGCGCAGTGGCGACCAAGCATTTGTACAAGATAATGCCACGACTGATACTGATGGATCTGGTACGGACGGGGACCACGAGACTGGATTGGCTGGTCATGGCACAGATGAGCATCGAGGCAACGTCCAAGGCGTACCGACGATTAGCTGGAGACCAAAATTGTCTTTCAATTGCCATTGAAGGATGGTGATGATGTGAAGGAGATGGCATTTGAAAAGCCTCGGACAAACAATTGCCTTTGTAGGTTCCTTTCACAACATCCAACACCCGATACTGTGTGATATGATCGCCAACGAGCTGCTGCAAGCAGGTACAAGAGTCGAAAGTCGATCTGGGAAGGGGATGAGAGTGTTGAGGTGACACCATGAACATCATCCAAGCCCAAGCAATTATGACTTCAAACACAGATTTTACGAATTTCAATATCTTCCCATTCTATCATTTGTTAACTTTTTGGGCTTATTCGCCCCTACCTCATTATTCCACACGATGGCAGTAAAGTCGGAGCAATTTTCGCGACGAGTAGAATCATGGACGATTAGGAATGTCGCTCTAGTAGCACTCTTTAAGAACATCAAACTTCTTATAAGCTGCCAACTTGCTAAGCATACACAGTTATTCTTTCCCCACACATGAAGATTAAAATCACAAGGATTTCCAAGATGATGGTGCTTCAAAGTCCTGTAGAGCTTGATGTCCCTCACTGATCCAAAAAGCTAATTGGTCCGGGTTCCTCGGTATGAGGCGAATACCTGCTGCACATGGCAGGCCTTGTGCGTCTACTGTGGAGACTTGATCATGGACTGGATCCATGTTGACTGATGCCTGCCGACACGCTCTGAAGGAGGGGAAGACACCTTGCATGCCTTCATTATCGAGTTCAACACGCTCCAACTTGAAGAAGTGTAGCGTGAGTGCTAGAATGCCATATAATGATTTGTTGACATCTAAAGGAGTTCGGTGTCAGTGTGACCGTTCACTTCACAGGGTGTAAGACATGATTTGATAAGGGCATACTGGCAACTCCATAGCATATTCTTCTTCCAGCCCCGTGCGCCATATGCGGAACACCAATTTTATCGCCGGCAACGCCACTGATGTCAGTGCGGCCCTGATGTCCATTCATCCATCTTTCCGGTATAAAATCATTGGGTGCATCGTATCCGATAGGATCACGGTTGATCTGGAAGGAATTATACACCACCATGGTGCCTTTGGGCACGAAGCAGTTGTCGATTTGAGAGTCGACATTTGTTTCACGAGGAAAGCCGAGCCTAATAGGAACCCAGTAACGACTTGCTTCAAGACCTAGTGCTTTGAGATACTCAACACGATCTGTGTCGTGCGGATCGGGCACCTGGCCGTGATAGACCTCGTTGATTGCCTCGTAAGCTCTCTCCTGGAGATCAGAATGAGCTGCTAGATAGCCCATCAGCCAGCTCAACGTGGACCCAGTTGCCATTCCCGAGCCCGACAGAGTTGTAATCAAGGTGTATTGTTCCAGAGCAGGTAGCTGATCTGGGAGGGCTCGGAATAAATCACCGAGCTGCGAAGGGGTCCTGTCGCCATTGCTTATTCGTTCGGCCAATTCGGCAAGCTGTCGTCGGGAATACTTGGCTTGGTTGAGCCTCAGCTCGTTGCATATTTCTTCCGCATCATTCAAAAGCAATGCAGGTACAGGAAAAGCCAGAGCTTTGAACAACCGCCGCAGCACCGAGGTCACGGTACTAATAACCAATTCGAACATCTGGACCAGGAATATCCAATCACTAATTGGGTAGCCCAGCGCCCGAAGTCGGAAAATCCCAATTTCGGTTTCAGCAATGAGTTTCACAAAGTCATCGTCATGAATTTTGCCCACAAGTTGATCTGTTCCTAGGCCAACTGCCGTGGTCCACCAGTAATATCCCAAGTCCTGAGGTTTGGCCACCGTGCTGGCGAGCAGTTTTATCAAGCGAAAGTACCGCCGTGACACAAAGTGGTTGAATCTGACTCATTAGATGTCCGTGTATTACGTTTTGATGGCCTAAACTAACCTTGGTAGTCTTTGGGCAGTGGTATGGGGGGCTAACAATTTTCGTAGCTTAGACACGTCAGGAGTCCACTTGGCCGCTAGGGCTCTTGTTAACGAGACGTGATTTATGAATAAAGAGACAGACTCTTACTTACTACCTAGAGTTAATGCTCCTCCAGTATCTGCACTCCAAATGAATAGTTCGTGCCACAAGTTCGTTTCTGGCCGGCTTTGGAAGGAAGCACCTTGCTTAACCAGGGTTTTCGCAACGGCCGCTCTGGTATTCAACACAATCTATGGGTTAAGTTCGAGTCAGAATGCACGGCTAGGTTCTCTCGAAAGTACTGTAGCTTCACTCACAACTTCCCTGTTCCCGAGAACAATGCGGAAAATGTCATGATATTTCTTGGTCCATTGGCCAAGTGTTTCTGCATGCCCTTTTCGCAACTATATACATGATTAGTTGTGTTTACATCGCACGCAAGAAACTGTGGATGACTTACGTCTAGTATATTTCCAATGACTGGCAGTCCTTGTGGTCCCGGGATGTTCAGGCGTGACTTCCGGTATCCATGGGAGATTATTCCAAGGCATGCGATAAGAATTAGAAGCACAGCAACATAGCAAGTATACTTTGCACTGGTCACCGAGCTGGGCTCGTTCAGTATAAGCGTGCTTTGGGGCCAAGTCTCGTTCATCTTGTCAGGGACCTGCACAAAAAGGTGCCAATCAAATGGTATTCGGTGGTTATCTCCTGCTTAGAGGTTGTTTTGAACTTATGATAGACTGTAGTATAAATACAGGAGCTGTGCCGTGCTAGGCTAAATCGAGCAGTTGACTCAATCGACTACCACGCTGTATCACGATCCTCATAATTTCAGCTTTATGAAGCATCAATTGATGTCTGGGTGCTGAGCTCGAAAGCCATCTGCAATACTGTGCGCCTCTTCATGTAAGCCTCTTTTATTTGTCAAGGAAGCAGGTTTGTGAAGAGTATGTAGGCCAATGAGATACTGCGCTTCAAGAAGCGCATGCGTCCTACATATTTGACCAGGGAGTTCCTACCCCTGCCATACATAAAATGGCTTGGAACTGCTGGATACCAGCATGACAAATTCCGCCCTTCTATGCAATGTGATATACGATCACCTACATCAATTGTGGATAAAAAATGGCTTGCCCAAGCAGCAGCCTCTCGGAGTTATCGCTCGATGTAGCCAAGAAATGTCAACCCAGCCCAATCCATGAAACTCTTACTTGCATCTTTTCTGAAGCCTCCGCATGCCGTAGGAACGGCTGGCTCCTGAGTGGACAGCGGGCACATGGTTGCCGGCGGCTAATCGGTGCTGAGTATGTGAGATGATGTAACTCGATCTGCAGCTAGTTTACCCGATGGATACTTTGTTGGGCTGCTTTGCTAAAAAGACCATGCAAGTCAATGCATCTCTTCTAGCCGAGTCCGGTTTACGGATGCTTGAACATGCTGCGTCTGAGAGACGAATAAGCCTCAGGCCCGGCGAGCGATCTTGCCGATACTAAGCGGCGCAAAGCGGTGGGAGTAAAATGATCATATCCAGATGAATTGCTTTATTACCGACGTATATCGCTTTACTTTTTGTCAATCGTTAATGGGAAATCCTTCTCTAGAAGAACCAAAAAACATCAATGATGATGTTCGACTCTAGACATAGGCCATCACGCGATGCATCCTCCTCGCCGTCCAGGACCCAATGCGAGGACAATGGCAATGCCTCAATTGAGCCTAGTGCAAGAGCGGGACAGCTCGAAACTGGGAAGTGGGATTCTCGGGCACCCGATGGTGGTGTGGTGGCTTGGCTCGCCTTGCTTAGCTCGTGGTGCATGCTGTTTTGTACCTTTGGCCTGATTAATTGTGATTTTGAAGCCTTTGCGTGATTTGCCCGTCTCAATGCATACACTAACGCTGTCTAAGGTATCGGGACCTTCCAAGGATATTACGAAGAGGTATTGCTGAGCGGGTATTCGGCGAGCACCGTCGCATGGATACCGTCGCTATTGATCTTCTTCGCCTATTTGACTGTAAGTGCGATGCGGGAACGTTGTTTCTGGATCTGACGCAGTGGCTGCAGAACCCATTCACCGGTCGTTTATACGATATCTACGGACCCCGGTACTTGATCCTTTGTGGTTCGGTACTTCAAGTGTTTGGTCTGATGATGACCTCGCTTTCCACCGAATACTACCAGATTCTTCTAGCCCATGGCATCTGCACATCCATCGGCATGTCGGCCATCTATGTACCAGGTATTATTGTCTTCCCTGCCAAGAGCTTGAGCTGTCTTTTAACTATTTGCAGCGACGGCGCTTGTTGCGGGATGGTTTGACAAGAAAAGAGGGATGGCCTACGGCATCGCAACAAGCGGCTCCAGTTTGGGAGGAGTTATACTTCCCATCATGATCAGCCGCCTGATTCCGCAGGTCGGCTTCCCTTGGGCTATGCGTGCAGCTGCTTTCCTCATCATGGGATTGCTTATAATAGCTAATTTCACTGTCGCGTCTCGGCTTCCGCCAGACCCGAAGCCCATTTCACGGCAAATTATTCTGGGGCCCTTCTTTGACACCAAGCTGATGCTAGTCAATATTGGCTTCCTCCTTATGACTTTTGGGGTGTTTATTCCTATGAATTATATCGCCGTCGAGTCAATCCGGCACGGATCGAGTCCAGAGCTTGCCCACTATCTAATTGCGACTTTAAATGCCGGAAGTCTTTTTGGTCGAATTTTCGCCGGCGTGGTGGCGGACGCAGTAGGCCCTTACAACACTTTTGTCGCCGTGTCATCTCTCGCCGGTATCCTGGTTCTGGCCCTTTATATTCCCACAGCAAGCATCGCCGCATTTTTCGTCTTTTCGGTGCTCTTTGGTTTCACCACGGGTGCTTACATTGCGTTACTGGCGCCTCTTGTCGTGAAAATATCGCCGCTATCAGAGTCGGGATACAGGATCGGACTGCTCTTCTGCCTTTCATCCTTCAGTGGGCTTGTCACAAATCCAATTGCGGGCGCGATTCTCGAACAATGGCATGGTAACTACACAGGCATGAAAATATTCTCGGGTGTTATGCTATTGAGTGGGACATCACTCGTTTTCATTTCTCGTTTAATGTCAACGGGCTGGAAGATTAATGCGGTATTCTGATGATTACATTCGGTATAGGAGATAATCCATCTGAGACGGCATGTCACAATTAACAGGTCTGATGGCTTGACCTTCTGTTCATCGAAATCCTGATCTCACCAACGTCAAATTAATTGGCTACATTTGAAAGAATTGGTACATGATATCCTCCTCATACCCAAAATTAATGAAAAGACTAACCTCTCCAACTGACTCGCTTCTCCTTGAAGAATGCAACCATGCCCATCGGCAGCAGACCCGAGTCCACAATATTGAGACTTCCAAATCGTTCCAGAATCTCGGGCCCATACATCATTGCTACCCAGCGCCAATAAGGCTCCATACGAGCCCATTCCGATGTGATGCCTCGCAAGTTTGGTTGCGAGCGCAGCTGTGTAAGTGCTATTGACACACCCGTGCTGTCCGCGTCAAGGCTGCTTTCTCCCGGTCGCTTCATCAACTGACTGAAGACGTCGCTCAAATGTTGTCCGGAGCCGTGATGGTCAAACCTAAAGTACTCTCGGTAGCGTACGTACTCATCGAATGACATGAAGACCTCGCGATCGTGCGCTGACGCCGGCGCCCACTTTGGGTCGTCGAGCGCATACCTTTGCTGTTTGATGTGGCCGTTAACGAACGCGGCGTGTGCAGCATCATACGCGTTACGCTCTGCAGTCTTGAACTTATCAACAAGCTCTGCTGGGGACTCGAGAACCTCGTCGCGAATCTGGAGCAGAGAGATAAACGGGGACTGCAGATCAAGGCCACCTATTTCCATGGGGAAATACAGATATCCATCGGGTATGTCGGTAAGCCCGAAGCGGCTTTTTAGTGCTTCTTTCAAATACTCAGCCACGCTGGTCACGCCGGAGCCATCCTCTTCCGCAAGTGAGGCAAATATTTGCCTCTGAATGCGTTCATGTGTGGAAAGCATGTTGTCAACATGCTTGCGACCAAAGCAATTGGCCGCTTTTCCGAAATTCGAGGTAAAGAAGGTCCCAGCAAATGTGTTCCACGCGTGGATGAAGCCAAGTATGCTGCCATGTTTGTTCACCAATTGGTGTTGAAGCTCGCCGATATGTGAATCAACCATGTCTTGATCGATTTCGAACTCGCCTGTCCGGGCGGAAAGCTTGAGGAACCCCCACCGTATTTCTCCTTCCGGGAGAGCCTTGTTGATGGGCAGCACCTGCTCCTGATCGTTCGAGACGCGGACTGTAGCAGTTTTTTCTGGGTTGATTCGAGTACCGGTCACGGTAGTAAATTCCTTCACGGCATTCCATGCTTTGACTGCGACATTGTGGTCTCGAGACCAGAACCAGACATCGTCGTGGATCCTCCAGAGAACGTCTCCGCCAGTTGCTTGGTTGACCGCAAAGTCGAGGCAGAAGAGAGTGACTTCGCCAAACACATCACTGAGGACATGCGATGTGGGCGTGCCGCGACGCCGCTTGCGTGCCGGTGCCGACTTGTCCTCGTCCGTGAAACGCAGCGGTGCCTCCAAGAACTTGCTGAAGAAGTTGAGCCATGTCTCGGAAACTCCAAAGAACTTGAGAACGGTGCGAATGGTCTCGTGAGGGAGGAGAGCATCCCAGTCCTGGAAAACCGAGTGGATTGTGGTCATTTCGCCATGGAGACGAGTGTTGATGGCCATGTTGGCGGACAGCAGATGCAACACAGTTTGCTTCAGTTCCATTGGATTGCGGACAGTGTCTTCTCCATCATCATCGTCCTCGATTTCCTCGTCGCTGTAGTCAATCAGGTTCTCCATATCCTGGAACCTCATGGGGGCCGGTGCCGATCTACGGGCTGCTTTACTCGCAAGCCTTGGTCGTTTGCCGGCCTTCTCTCGAACGCTTAATTTTGCCTGATCAGCTTTTCTTTTGAAGCTCAAATCACCCTCGGCCTCCTCTTCACCCTCAATATTCTCTGTTTCCTGTACTTCATGGTCCATGAGGTGAGCGACGAAGTATTTCCGGTTATATATCGTGGTACGGACTGAGTGCAGGCATGAAGAGCTTTGTAGTGGGCCAAGGTAATAACCAAGCCTTTGTTGATCCGATTTTGGAATTTCCCGGCGCATCGATTTCCAGGTGCCCGCTGCCTGGCGGAAGCCTCGCAGGGCGCCTTTAAAGAAGACGCTCCATTTGACGCCTATAAACTGAAGGAAGATGGTCTGGAGCAAGTCTTCGTGCATGTGTATGTCGTAAACACCGGTGATTTTTCTCCGCATCTCCAATGGGACAGAGGACTCGGAGTTCCAGGTCCAAGAATCCAGAGCATTGAAGCGCATGTTGAGCACATCCGCGATCTCCTTGAGCAAGACATCGTTGCTCTCAAAATCCTTCAGCACCTCCCTTTTCTCGTCTGTGAGCAGTTTCGATGCTCTGAGGCCTCGAATTACCCATCCTAATGTTGTCGTGTTGAACATGTTTGGTCTAGACAACTCAGCTTCAAAGGCAGAGGTCTTTTCCTGGAGCTGGTGTAGAGCAGTGTGCACCGACTTCTCCGTACTCTTATCAAGCCGGAAAGTGCGGCAAAGATAGTTCCAAACTGTCGAATCCTTCACATTGGATGGTTCAAAAACTATCTTCTCCCACTCCTCTTTTGCCTTCAATTTTTGCGCACTGTCGACGTCGACGAAGGCCTCACCCATTGCGACGTCCTCGGAAGTAGCGTTTTCGGTCTTCTCGGTATTGGTAAGCCACTCTGTAACGAGCTGACCGTACAAAGAGGCATATCGGAATTTCAGTGATTGAGTTTCGAGATGGCGCAACAGAGACCGCTCCCAAGCGTTCAACATTGTGTTGGAAAGTGAGGGATCGTATACAGCTTGACTAAGAAAGCGATCAAGATTTTTCAACTCCACCTCGACATCAGGAAAGGCTGTGTGGCCTTTCATGACTATACCCGCGTTGTCGATCTTGATACCGAAGCATTTCTTCACTCCCGCACTTAGGATATGAAGTCGACCGAGCAGGTTTTTTTCAGCTTGCATAGAGGTAAGGAGTGATGACTTGATCTCTTCATATTTGTTGCGCCTCTTGGATAGCTCATCAAGCTTGGTGCTCGTAATTTCTTGTAATGTCTCAGAAAAGACACTACCTGAGGTAGTCATGTTGGCGATATTGTGTATTGCGCGACTCGCAAGTGAGCAACCATAAGACCAAGGTCAACTTGAGGGATAGAGCGTTCCAGCACAGGGATAGTTACATGAAAATTGAAGCTGATCTTTCTGCAACAGGATGGTCTGACAGATATATATATTCATGCCAGGTACAGATGCATCCTCAGGCATCATTCCTCATTAGTTGCCGCCCTGGCCCTTACTAACCATCACGATAGCCTATCATCACGCTGTCATAGCGCAAGGGCCCACTGTCTGCCTAGAATCAATGAAACGCGTTAAATTCGTCATAATATCTGCTTTTTACTCTTCATCGTATTGCCAACGACACTGCAGGGCAGGATTTTGAGGTTGACCTGCAAATAGGAGATGCCAGTCAACCAAAATCAGGCTCTCCACGGTGGCTAAACGCATTGCGATCGTATTCGTTATTGGGCTTAAGCCTCCACACCACCAACTTTTCACTACACAGTTACAAATAATTACTTGTGAATTTTCTTGTCGAATTTGCAGTGGTATTGTAAAACCTCTTAGTCTCAGGCTTTGCGTGGGAAGAGGTTGTGTTGCGCAATGATATATGCCCACCTTCCCCCAAAACTGGTTCTCTTGGGGTTAGTTGAAATTTTCCAATCTCGACACCTAGGAACTTGAGGACGATTTCGACACCCCAGATTCATTGCGCCTCAATTACTGCCTCATGTAAGTTTTAGTCAAGCCAATTCCCTCGTGCCATCATGATTGCGACTGACCTATGTCTGTAATTCCGGAAACTAAACAAAGAGCCGCGTAAACCTGTTTCAGGGTGTTCTCGCTCGCTTTCGGCATGCGAGAGGAGCGACACAGATAATCTCAGCTGTCGACACCACTAAAATATGGGACAGTTGGTGAGGCCGTCATAGCCTTGGGGTCCAAAAGTGTAGAAAGCTTCCAAGCTCATGAATATTTCTAGCTGGGTTCGACGAGTAAGACCAGCAATGCGATACTTACATCCATTATTTTGCATGTGCTTGTGGTTACTGATTGTTCTTTTTTTCAATCATGACAAGAGGCCATTACAAGAACCAGATAATCCTGTTTTATTTAAAGTGTCCTGCATATGTTGATTTGCACTTGTTCTACACTGTTTTTGCAGGGAGGCTAGCCCATCCAGCAACCACATGCTTGGACAGTCACTAGCAGAGCCAACTCTGGAAATCGATTTCAAAACTTCGCAGCAATTCGAAATACAGTCGTGGACTGAGATTGGCCAAGAAGTGGCTTCAGCCGCCGGAGATCCTGAGGAAGCAGTAGTATCCGGGCCAATACCGAACAGTTGAAAATGAGTCCAGGTCTTCATTGTAGTACTCTAGAGCAGTTCCTATATCCTAAGAAAGATCCCACGGCCCCTCACAGCGCTTCATAACCTGAATTGTGTACATCATACTCCAAACGACTACTAGAAACCTGTGGCGTGCTATGGCTTCGACCTTTTTTCCTGCCTCACTAGTAAAAAGTAATCAGCAGTAGGAAGACTTGAGATACTTCACTCCTTGGCAGGAAATTACTTTTACTGTTCGAAGGGAGGTTCTTACCCTGAGATATCTAAACCGAGCTGACTTGAGATCAAGTCCAGGGCCAAAGCGCTACAAAAACCCGCCTGTAAGGCTCATGTGGCCCAACAAATATGGCTCATTGCTTGTCTGCTCCTCTTTAGATCTTTTTTCTGTGCCGTGGCTGTTTTCTTCATTTCTTGCTGCATTCCTGGGAGCGGAGTGGTCGGCGTTTCAACCTCATTAGTTGCAGATGATACGTCGTCTTCCATTGGATTCGATGTCCCCTGTAGCCCCGGTTGACATTGTCCAGTAGTGTTAATACACAGCTGGATGACCTTGGCGACGGACAACATGATGCATTAAGTTTCGACCTTGCATGAGCTGAACGTTCGAACAAGAATTTTCCCGATGCTCGCTCAAGTCCGTGCTGGAAGGGAGGTTGGAATTGGGGACAACAATGAAATTTTCGTGCCTCCTCCAAGCCACGGCCTTGGCCGCACGCATGCAAGGACTTCTAAATCACTTTTTAATGGGGTCCATGCACTACTAGTCTTGCCGAGTAAGGATATCTACGAACAAACATACGCCGCCGGGCTGTTTACGTTTAGTTTGTTCAGTTGGCTTTGCCTAAGAATTAGGCGAGATGGGAACTCAACCGAGAAAGAACCACTGGAATGGTTCGCTGTCAAAAATGTCTCAATGAAACAACACAATAGAGATGCCCGCTTCGGCTGGTTAGTGTTCGTGGCTTGATGGATTTGCCGCGAACTTCTTTTTTAGAGCTTACGGCCTGCCCCTTGCATCCGTAACCAAGAGTCCATGCGTCACACTCTCCTCCAACCATCAGTAAACCGAGAAATTGTGAATTTTCCAAGAGTATTAAAATCCGCTTTCTCTCGCAACCGAGCGAAACGTTATTCCACAAGAGACCTGCAGTTCCGAAGCACCTCTCGATATCATGATCATCATCTTTGGCTCTCAAGCTCTTGAGTCGGCACCATATGCGTGCGCTGCCGCTGGGTTGGCGCTGGTCGTAAGTTTAACGGCCAAGTACGTGTATAGACTGTTTTGGAGTCGCCTGGCTGGATTTCCTGGCCCTCGCTTTGCGGCTTGCTCTAGGCTCTTCGAAGCGTATCATGTACTGATCAAGGACGATTGGTTGGATGTATTAGAGTCACTACACCACCGTCATGGTAAGGCTTTTGATACGGTGGCACTTCAAGTCAATCGTAAGATTTGAGTGACCGTATGGCTAATGGGATTCAAACAAACAGGACCGATTGTCCGCATTGGACCCAATGAGCTCCATTTCTCGGACCACATATTCTGTCTTGACCTTCACAAGCAACCAGATCTGTACAAGTGTGACAACTACTACGGCATCTTGAGCTATCTTCTCGGGGGACTTCCTTCTCCGTCTTCCCACGCCGAGAGAAAATCGGTCGTTCAGCCTCTGTTCTCTGGGGGAACATTGGCTGACTTCTCTGTGTCGTTCTTGAATGATCATATTGAATCTTTAATGGATCAATTCTCCACCCTCGCAGATGGCCATGAGGTCAACGCGACCCACCTACTCTGGGCGTACACAAACGATGTGATGGCCTCGTATGTGCTTGACTCGGATGTGGGTTATCTAAAGTCGCCCGATCTAAGTGCCATCCATGATGCGACTCGAGCATTCAACGCAATTGACCTGGCCACTGTGCTACGTTCGATGTGGCCGGTGAAGATGTTGCTCGATACAGTCCCATCTTTGCGTCGTTTTTCGCCGCTGGTCTGGATTGATGAGGTGAGGCTTTTCTTCCATTAATGCCCAATGCACAACGTGGCTCACTCAAACAGCTTATTCGCAATCAGCTGGATCCAGTCATGAAGAGTGCTACAAAACAAGAAAAGCCGACGCAGAGTGTGCTCGAAAGGTTGTGGCAGCAACTGCCAGATGAACGCATTGTTGTTCATGAAATGGCTCAAGCAATCTTCATAGGCAATGAGTCTCTGCTAAGCAACCTAACGGTGCTATTGCATCACTTGATCCGGAACCCAGAGTGCGTCAAGAGACTGCGGACTGAGCTTGACAGCCTTGATATCGGACTTTTTGGTCATCGCGTATGGCGTGATCCACAGGTCATGCACTTAAAGTACCTCGTAAGTCAATGTTGTGGTACCATTTCCACATCTCAAAGTCTGACCATTTTAGAATGCTGTTTGTCGTGAATCTACCAGAATGAGTGCACCCGTGTGGCATCGACGGCCCCGTCAAGTGCCAAGACCGGTGCAATTTGAGCATTACGTTATTCCGCCCATGGTGAGCATTTGGCTGCCTGTTGCTAGGCTACTTAGAGCCACAGTTCTAACTTTTTGGGAGACAAGCATGAGTTTCACGCTGAAATTGCTGGAACACGACCCGAGTATCCATCATGAGCCAAGTAAGTTCAAACCGGAACGCTGGCTCGGGACCGGCGATGTGGAGCAGAAGCCATCGATCACATTTGGCACTGGGACTAGGACATGCTTGGGTCAGTTTCTTGCCCGCCATGTCCTTCGCAAAACACTGGCTGGGCTTGTGTACAATTTCGACCTGTCTTTTGTCAACAGAGAAAAGGACAGAAGGGAAGGCTACAGATATCTGAACACGTATCCTAAAAGAGGGCGTGAGGGTCATTTGATGCTGAGGCTCAGACCCAGGTTTCGTGCTCAACAAGGATGGCTATAGGGTACTGGCACTGACCGAGCAAGCGTTGGCCATTCGAGTGCGCTTTCAGGGAGGCATCATGCTCCCCATATAATTCTCCCAGCATGGCCAGCGAGAGTCTGCATAACCTTTCGTCACAGTTTCGGTGCAAATAACCCCTTAGCATATGTTCTGATGCCGCTCGTTGTTGGAACTGTTGTTAACCCGTGGTGGGGCGAACGGTAGTAATTGCAGGACCTTGTGCCAACATCCCTGACGCACTGAATGAACATGGTGCAGCCAATCGTTCCACCCCGGTCCGGAGTGAATCCCGAGCGTTGAAATGTGCCGTTGAGATATGGGGACAGTCTTAGTGTCGTGTACCTGCCAAGCCCCTTGCGTGGAGATCACTACTTCTCGCTTAACGGCACGAAAAGATTGGGATTTCCAGCACAGCAATAGCATCACAACAGCATTGTTAATTCATAAACACAAAACGCTGCACGTAAGCATCTACCAGGCTTTTGGACTCATGGTACTGTCAGGTGGCACTAATACTAACTGTTCTCGTATCCGGACATATGTCACGACTCCTATAGATTGCCACTCATTAACATTGTACCAGGGAATAGGGGCTGTAAAGAAAAGTGGAAACAATGAGGTTTGCTTGTGAGGAATTTTTGCCGGCTGTCGCTCGTATTGCTTCATATCCGGATTCTGGGGCGATTCCCCATTCTTCCATCGTTGAACCTCTCGGTCTTTCCGTTAGATGGATCTGATAACGATGGGACCATAACGAGGTCGGTCTCGACCACCTCCTAAGCAAGCCTGCTGGTGGCTGGTCAGCCATGTTATCGTCGTCGAAGAGATTAGTTCAATCATTGGAAGGGCTACTACACTCACTCCGGTCGATTGTCCTGAGATATCTCCTCGCACAGTGATAAGAGTCCTCCCCAGCGACCTTCCGAATAGGACTTGCATCAATTTCTCACGACTGGTAAAGGAGCTTGTTGAGGCTTGTGTGGAGTTACCCTCGATCAAACAAGCCAAAAGCCAATTGCGAAAGTCTCTGGAAAGATCGAGGCCCACCGTGTCCACATCGGTATTGAACTGATAGGACCTCATCAAATGCTCGAGTGCTTCGCTTGCCACTGGTGGAAAATGGGGCACTAGGGAACGAGACTTAGGCCATCGCCCGTCAGCATGAAGCGCACCGCAATCTCAAGTAGTCCACCGGCATTAGAGGCCAAGGTGTAATTTGTTTGGCTGGGCTTAAGTACCCACAATCTTAACACACCGTTTTAAGTAGTGGATGAAATACCCACTCAAGAGAACGTTACTGAGATGCTTAACCAGGAAGCTTCTTTTTTTTTTATTTGGTGTCCCAAACTACGGTGTTGCAAGAACTTGAACTAGCTTCGGCCGAGACCTCCTATGGGCCCTGCCCCTGACGGCGTCTCAGACTAACGTCTGCCTCTCCAGGCTAACCTGAGCAGGCAAGGCTTCTGTGAGGGCAGTCACGCGTAAAATTGACGACAGGGGGATGAAGCCTTGTGGGAGGAACCGGCACTCTATTCAATGTGGTGGATTGCTGTTCAATATTCTTGCTTGGAAGCGCAGGTGGTTTCGAAACGCTGAGCCCCCTTGTCAAAGGAGCAAGCATGCGTGGTAGAGCAGGGATCTTTCTGGACTAAATTGCCCCATGCTTCCATCACTCTGGCCCAAACAAGCTCGTGGACCACAAGCCACCCCCAGGTGAACGAGCAGCCGGGTCAAAAAAACGCTCGATCTAGTCCGGCTAACTAGTTTAGCTCAACCTCATTTCCGGCGCCTTGGGCCAGGCATCGTGGCCTCCGTCTTGGAAGCAAGGCACCAATCAGCTCGAGCCGATCCGTCCAAACACAGCGGCATTGCCGTCCGTTTCGGGCTTGGTCGTTGTTTCGACTCTGATGGTGCTCCTACGGAGCCTCAGACGGGCAAGCCAATCTGAAAGGGGAAGGCCTAGGAGAGACAAGGCCAGACCAGCGAACATATTCGCGAAACAGGTAACAGCATCCAAGTGATAAAAGGAATGGCTTCCCTTCTTGGGTTCCTTTGATTTCCTTTCCAGAAACATCTCTCTCGTCTACACTCTCTTTCATCTTCAACTCCTTGAAGCCAAAGTCATTCTCTTTCGTCAGTCGCTGGTCGCACATTCTTTTACATTACAAACAAATCAACCGTCACCATGAAGGTCTCTGCTCTCATCCTCGCCGCTGCTGCCGGTGTCTCGGCCATCACCACAACTCTTCCTAAGTCTGCCGGTGCCACCGCCGTGCCCACCGCCATCCCCGTGAAGGGCTCCTACGATGGAAAGATGAAGCGCTTTGAGCGTAACCGTATGCATATACCAGGGAAACATGAAGTGGAATCATGCTTACAAGTCATTAGCTTCCACCTGCAAGGACCAGCAGGAGACTGGTGAGAAGGACGCCTCTTTCATTCTTGAGGACGGTGCCACTCTCTCCAACGTCATCATTGGTGCTTCCTCTGGCGAGGGTGTCCACTGCAAGGGCCGATGGTGAGTCTCTACGAGACATCTGAGCCTTACATCCCTAACTGACCTGATTCTCAGCACCCTTAACAACGTCTGGTGGGCTGATGTCTGCGAGGACGCCGCCACCTTCAAGCACACCTCTGGTGCTTCCACCGTCAACGGCGGTGGTGCCTTCAAGGCCTCTGACAAGGTCTTCCAATTCAACGGCAAGGGCACGCTGAACGTCAACGACTTCTTCGTCAAGGACTACGGCAAGCTCTTCCGCAGCTGCGGTAACTGCAAGAACAACGGCGGCCCCCGTAACATCAACATCAAGGGCGTCATTGCCAAGGGCGGCGGCGAGCTCTGCGGCATCAACTCCAACTATGGTGATGTCTGCAAGATTACCAACTCCTGCCAGGACAGCAACAAGAGCTGCACCCGCTACGAGGGTAACTCCAACGGCAAGGAGCCCAAGAAGCTGGGATCCGGCCACGACGGCAAGAACTGCATCTTGTCCGGCTTCAGCAAGTGCTAAACTGCTTTCTGAGCTTGGTCTAGTAGCAGATTCAACGAAACACCTGGCACAGTGGCTGGCAAAAGCTTTCGATTCTTGACAATAATTAAAGAGATAATTAGATGATTAGTAATGGTATCATCACGTTTCTGATGCAGTAACTCGATGTTTCTTGCTTTTATGACTGATCCAAATTCCTGACGTTGTGTGAATAAGCTATAGGGCTTCGACATTTCTACTGCTCACCTCATGCCCGCGGCATGCTAAGGATCGAATGGAGAACCTACTGAGCAGTAGCTTGGGAATGAAACAAGACCAAGTTATTGCACTCATTGGTTGCATAGCATGGAGGTTAAGCTGTGAGTTTACTGTGCAAATCACATTGCAGGGACAACGAGGACCCCTGCCGCCTCTTTCAGCTTGGTATTATGTTATAACTTGTTCTGAACGGCAAAAGAGTGACTCTGACTCTATCCACCCGTGTTGCAGTCCGTCAAGTGATTTGTGCCGACCATGCTATGTAAAAACTGCTTTTGATCCAGGCTATTATGCGATGGTGTCGGCAACTGGATGTCTGTTGAGTCACACGGTGGAAAATGATTGGGCTAATGCTTATGAAGGGTCTAAGCCCTCCTAATTTTATTAAGCCTGATGCTGTCTTGTCACTAGGCGATAAGATCATAAGTATTTACATCTAGCAGTCATGCTTTTCCATATGTACACTGGTTATGAACTTGAGAGCATTGCAAGCACTGGCTTCTGGATGGAAGGACCTCCAATACAGCTGCAAGCAACTTGCTTAGCAAGTGGGCAGAGCAGCCAGCTTGCCCTGAGTACCGAGGCAGTTAGCATCGGAAGAGAGCCTGAGCGCCTCGCCGTTACCGGTATTGCCTCTGTACTCCTGGCAAGGCTTCCTGCTCACACCACAAGCCTTGTCAATGGTGGCGAAATCTCCATAGTTGCTGTTAATACCAACAAGAACTGAACCGACGTTGTTTGCCTTGAGGCCATTTACAACGACTTTGCGGGATCCAGAGCCGTTGTTCCTGCAGTTGCTACAGCTTTTGTAGAGGCTTTGGATGCCAGAAACGGCGTAGTCCTTAATCGTAACGGTACCGAATCCGCTGTGCTGGACAACATTGTTGCCTTTCTGGACACCACCACCCTGAATCAAAACATCTCCTTTGCCCCTGGGGACCACGGCATCTAGGTTGGGTTAGCGATGGCGCAAAGCAGCCTGTGGCATGCGGCGTTACTTACTCTCGCACAAGTTGCGGAACCAGACGTTGGTCAGGGTGCAGGAACCCTTGCAAACAATAGCCTCGTCCTTGATGTTACCGCCGATAATGACGTTTGAGATGCTGGCGCCGTCCTCGAGGATGAAGACCTCGGGGTTGCCAACCTCGACAGTAGTCGCACAAAGCAGTCCTCTGTCGTACTCTTGGTTGGCGAAGTCCTTCGATCCGCTGATGGTCTGGGGAGCACGCAGGGAGATGACGTTGCCGTTTCTTGTAGGAATGGCTACGTTCTGGGCGGCTCCAAGGGCCGAGATGGCGAGCAAAGTCAACAGCTTGATAGCCATCGTTTCTGGTTGTGCGTATGGTTTACAATGATCTGCAATGCCTAAAAGCGTACCGAATGAACAAGAGCCTTCTGGTCCGGCAATCATTGACCTTAAGTAAATCCATTAACCGTAGCATCACTCGTATCAAAGCCCGTTCCTGATCATCCGAGCATGGCACTAGGACCAAACACGAGTTTACCTAGTAAAGCTCGTAATTAGATTCCGAAGCCCATATTGGGAAATGGTGGAGAAACACGCATTGCAGGGGAAACCGGCTCCTCGGAGGTGCCCACATGGGACGAAGATTGGTGGAGAATTTGGCGGCAATCAAGCATAAAACCCCAGTGTGGTGATCTGCCGTTGTTTTGGCTTGATTGCAGCCTGTCAGCAGCTTACATTGCTAGTGCACCGGAAAAAAATGCGTTGATTCACGGGGGCTGTCGGCTTCCAAGCCAACTAGTTTCTTTCGTACATGTAGAGCGCGCGCTGTTGGCCGTTCGCGCGTATCGTTGACGGGTTTACAACACTAACATATTGTCTGATGCAGGTCCCACAGGCCGCAGGGAACAGATGCATCCCGTGCATCATACGACTAGGGATTGAACACCTGACAGGCAGAACGGGGTCCATTGCGCACCGGGTATGGCAGCCTTGGCAGAGTGGCTTCTGTCATCTTTAATTTGAAGGCGGACATAATCTGTCATGCCATACGAGGAGAAACAAACTTGGTGTGGCAGCCTCAAGTGATGGGCATGAAGGCAACTAGGGTAGACCCAGGGGCCAGCTAATTTAGTGGGGATTGGTTTATCTGCTACTTTAATGCCAACTTTATGACGATCAGGTTCCAAGGAGCTCTAGCAGAATATTTCTTGGCACTACCAAGGAGTCAGCAAGAGTCTGACGTTAGACCCTGGACTAATCTTGACTTATCCGTGTGTCCGGCCATGGCAGCCACATGCAGGTCAGTTCATTTGGTATTTCCCCCATAAGAGTTGCCTCAACTCCAAAATGAAACAGCAATGAATCCAATCAATCATAACCAACCACAGTTCACTGCCATAATGATTGATCCCACTTCAAGTACCTTGTTCCTCCAAGCCAGGCACTGTCACATGTGAACTAAGCGCGCCAACAATCTCTAAGGAACAAGCTGTCGATCGCAATGAATTCACCCGAGGGTGGGCTTGTGTTTGCGGCTACTGTGGACTTTGAGGCCTTTGACGAGAATGAAGCCTCAGCTGATAGTCAGGCGAAATACTAACGGCTCGATTTCGACAGCGCGGACGTCCTTGTTCCGGGGTTCATTCCGTAGCAGAGCCAAGCTCGTATTAATCAAGCCTGCATCGGATGAGCCGGGCTCGATGCCAAGCGGTGAACACGAGTTGACTGATCTTGCCATGTTCCTTACAAATGATCCGATACAGCAAAGACACTACTGGTCTACTTCCTCACTCTATGTGGGCATATATTTGAGGCTTGCGGAGTCATTTATAAGTGTCCAAAGGCCCTTGACTCTCTGGCATCTCCCCACGACTTTACGTCTTAGCTCTTATCTACCACAACATACATTTAATATACAACTTGGGTCTAAGGAGATAGCCATAGGCAAAAGGGTCATAATGCTGTCTGATGAGTTTCTCATATATATATCGCCTGGCCTCCAAAATAGCGGACACGATCTTCAATCGAAAACCCACCTCCTGTTGTCTTCCATGATCCATGTTTCTGGCGTGTGACCTCCCAGACAGCGAAGGCCGCTGTGTTTACAATCAATACAGATCCTAAAGAACCCCCCATCGCACTTCGGGCAAACGGAGTAGCGAGGCATTAAATGCACGCTACGAGTGCACAGTTTGCACCACATTTCGTTTTTCACATGATTACCTGTTCGAACGCCACTCCTTCTGAAGTCGTCAGAGACCTGAACGTGCTCTTTGATAGCGTACTTCTGCAAAGTTCGTTCCAGCGCCACCTCGCCGCTTTGCCTTGCCCACCAGAACAATGACAGACCGAACCCGTCCCTGAAGGTCAGCGCTTCAGGATGACGTTCGAGAAGGAGTTCTGCCGTGCTTGTATGGCCATTTCGAACGGCGGCGATGAGAGGCGTCGTCCCGTACTTATCACTCGTGTGAAGCGCAGCCGGATGCCTTTCCAACAGCGGCAAGATTGCAGCATCGTGACCGACCATAGCGCTCAGGAACAACGGCGTGCGACCGGCGTTGTCTTGAAGTTCGGCAGATCGGGAGAATCCTTCTAGGATCAGTTGAATGATGAGTAGATTGCCAGCATAAGCAGCTGCATGCAATGCTGTCCATCCGTCCACTCTTTTACTCACGTTAGCATACCCTCGTTTGAGTAATAATTTGCAGCACGCCACATTTCCCTGCCTACAAGCAGCAAAGAAGGGCGTTGTCCCGTCTGTATGAGCAATAAACCCGACGGTCCCTCGCGAAAGAAGCTTTTCGAGCCTATAGTAATCCCCTTCTTGTGCGGCCTTGATGAAGGACTCGGGTTGTGAAGGTTCATGATTGATTATAAACGCTTCATCATACTTGCCTAACTGATCATGGGGAGCCTCTCTGCATTTGTTGATTTCTTCAATTTCAACCTAAATGTCTTAGGAGTGAAGTCATCCGGGAGGGGCAGGGAAGACCACATACGTTCGTCAAAGGCCGAGGAGGAGCAATTTTGTATGTGTGTGCAATTGACAGGTCAATGACCAAGATACCATATTCGACTGGGGGAAACCATATCTTGAGTAAAGTGCTCAAATCGTCAGGATCGAGATGATCATCAGAGATTTCCTGCCACACTACAGGCGACTCCGCGATAGATGCGATTCCAGCGACACTTTCAGAGTAATTTTTCGACTTAAAGTCAACTCTAGTATCTCTCATGTTCAAGGGTGCCTCTGGCTTCGAAAATTTTAGCTCAGCTGTCTCTGGCCGTTTACTGCAAGCGTATCGTTGCGTATAAAGTCGCGCCGCGTCACAGTAGCCTTGGTAGTCCGTACAATATTTCTCCGCTATTTCGGGCACCAGCGGATCGTCAATATTCGGGCTGGCTAGTAGGGCACATATGGCGACAAGCAGAGCACCAAGCGAATAGTGGTTGGTTATAGACTCGGAAAACCACGGCCTGCTTCTCTTGGACGCGAGACCCTCAGGCTGGTTGATCGCGTTGGAATCCCACCACCACGAGGCATAATCGGCGCATAATTTGCCGTAGGAGTCAATGTTTGGATGGTAAATTTTTGTATGGAAATGCAGCAAGGGTGGTTGTGATTCTGTCATGTGTACAGTTATCCAAAACACCCCTCCCTCATAAGGGGTACCAGGCGGCCCCTCGATTGACGCGAGGATTTTGTCTAATTGATCTTCAACTGTCACCGCGCTGATGTAAGGTATATTTGCTCGACGGATGTTTCGGAGTTCCAGGAATACGCGCCGAGCCAGGGGCACGTTTTCGTGGGCTTGAGATGCGAGTTTAGCTGAAGAAGCACGGCATGTTTCATCGTCCTCGCCCTTAGTTTCGCGAAGCATGGAGCCGTATCTTTCATCTTTCTCTGAAAACTGCAACTTAGGAATTTCCGGTATTATACCTCGCTCAAGTAGGGCCGCTATCCACCTTTTTTGCTGTGGAACATCTTCGGGGGCCTTGCTGCTTGAGGCAAGTGCTCGAACAGGTGTTTTGTTGCTGTGAGGCGGTGCTTGCTGCGAAATCGAGTTGTTTGTCTGCCCACTTAAAATTTGTTCCGTGGAATGCGGTGCTTTCACGTGAGGAAGAGCTTCGTCTATCAAACTTAGCCTCTCCATTGGCGCAGTGAAGTACGACCGGGAGCTCCCAGTCACAATCGTCAAGCGCACACTGGCAGTGTCGGATATGTCTCTGAGAGCAGGGTGAGCATTTGGTGCAGAGCCAACTTGTTGCAACAGATTTAGGCTTTCCGTGTCGCTCAAGGATGCAATTTCTTCGATCAGCATGGAACGCTGTCTCTCTAGCATGCCAATGGCACTTGTGATACTCTCGAGGGCGTCTAGAACTTTGGTGATCTGGTCGACAAGCTTCTCGAACCGCTCGTAGTCATGGACGGCCCATCTTGTGACCGTCCATATCGACTTCTGCTTTTGGTTCTGTCGGATACGAGATTTGAATCTTTCAAAAGAGTCACGAAATATTGTCATGCCATGCGAAGAAGTTCTGAGCTGATTAGTGTACGTCCCATGTGCTTCGGCGTCGTTCAGAGCATATCTGTCCGTGACAATGTCCGCCTTTGTCAATAAGAGCTTGAGCTGGTTGAGACTAGACTCGATACCACTGCGGAAGTTGCGATCGTGCAGGGCGCGGTTGTGTTTAGAGACTGTCGGCCCATGAGCTGGGATAAGACCCATCGTCTCTCCCCATAGTACCAATCGCAGTCGCTGCAATCCAAGCTGTGGCATGTTAGCACCGTTTCACAGACATTACCGAGACTTTTGTGACGGCTTACCAGTGTACAAAGAACTTCGAACTCCTCGCTGAACTCTTTGACTCGTACTACGATATCGAAGTTCTCAATACAGGAGGTGAACAGGCTAGCGATTCCCAACACTCCAACAGCTAGCCCTGCTGCTTCCATTCCGGCGGCGTTACTTTTGTCCTATGCTGGATTGCACCAAGAAACGGAAGGCAAACCAAGTTTGAGGATTTTATCTCGCTAGAACCATGTGATTAGAACTGATTGATCGCTGCGTGTGGCGAAGCATCACAGCATAGCCTCAATGCGACTATTGGGCAAATTGGGCAGTGCCCCGCACCAGGGCAGATTGTGTGTGGAGTCTTTGCTTATGAAATCTTCTTGCACGTCTGGCGGCGTGAGCGTTCAGCAGGCTGAATTAGTATCATGTGACCAGCTGAGCGTGAACAAAACGACTGTGCGCACATCTTGAGGAAATGAAAGACCGAGCTGGGTCCTCACTCAAGGGCCGAAATGACACCAGTGAGGGCCAAGCACTTTGATACAGTATTATTGAAGAACAATGTCGAAGTCAAACCGGTGACTATAAAATAAGATGAAAAACTTGCCGATCCCTTAAAGATCGTTTGTGACGCGAAATATTCTAGGAAAATTGAATTAATTGAAGATGAAACAAGCATACATAACTATCTTGTTATCATCGTTCATATGTGCACATTCGATCGGTGGCAGCCTAATACCCTCTTCCTTATGACTCCATTGAATGTCCCTAATGTTTCCTGAGACGGCGTTGTGAATAATCCAGTGACTCTTCAGCCGCCAGTTCTGACGACTTCGGAACGTGTTGCTCACGAAGATCCCATGTCAGCTTTCAGTAAATGCGACGAAGGTATAGAGGTCATTCACAGCTATATTCGTCAATTTGACGAACTTATGATGACGAACACGGAGCCCGTTTTTTGTATGACTTCCTACCTTTACAAATCTATGGACCAAGCCTTTTCTTTGCTTTGACGAAATCGAGCCAAATCATAACCCTTCACTTAACTTCTGTTAGCGACATTATTTTAAACAATTTGTGACATGCTAGCATCGTACAAGAGACTCTAGTAATCTATGGCAATATAATCTGGAAACAGAGCAATGAGGATACTTCCTAACCTCGAATGTAAGTTTGTTTGTCATCACGAGGATATGACCAGTTTGCGGCCGAACGACGGTGTGCAAGGGGAGCCGCCAGTTTCACTGCACTACGAGTCCTTCAAATGTCACATTGATTCTTTGGGAATATATTACCGAAAGAGAGAAGTGGCGTCGTTCTGCTACTTTCAGCCGGGGTTGCACGTGATAATGGAAGGCCTCCTGCAGGACATCCTGTTTGTAACAAAATGTAACATTATTGCAATATCTGCGTCCTCAGCAGTCATCACGGCACTCAAACAGCTAGAGTCGAATTTATTCTCCTTTCTGTTCTGTCAAACTATAATGGCCACCCTCGATAGCCTCAAGAAGACTCTCCGGGAGGAAGTCACCTCAATGGTGTCATCTACCAAAGAGAAATTGACGGATACCCAATATAGCGCCGGCTTCGACATACTAGTGCGGGGTTCACGAAAGCTGACGTATCAAGCATTCATTTTTCCTGAACTTCAGCAACTCTTGGCTCCTCTTATCGACTCCCATGGCCCTATTTCGGTATTGGAGATTGGACCAGGCCCCAGGAGCGTGCTTGGATTCATGCCCAGCCAAATCAAACAGGCAATCAAGCTTTACCGTGCCTTTGAGCCTAACTCTCTGTTCGCTTCAGAGTTAGAAACATGGCTCTGTCCCACCATGGGAGAAGAAAGACCACTGCCATCGCTAGAGAGCCCACCTAGGATCGACAAGATTTCCTTTGTTCCAGGCCGCATTACTGACAACCAAAAGTACGATGTCGTGCTTTTCTGCCACAGTATGTATGGAATGGAAGCTAAGCATAAGTCTATCACATATGCGCTGAGTTTGCTAGCTGAGCAGCCAGAAAGCGGAGTTGTAATTGTGTTTCACCGCGATGTCAACTTACATCTCGACGGCCTTGTATGCCAAAGCTCAGCTTCGTTTCCAGATGGAATGCTACTCGTTCCGGACGACGACGCGGCGCTTGACGCCTTTACTCGTTTTATTGCGGGATTTGCCATTCAGGATCATCTTGAGGACAATCTCATCCGCGCGCAGTGGCGCAGGCTGTGCCGAGGCCTTGCCCGTCGTGAGAAGGCATATCCTAACAAACTCCTATTCAGCTCTCCTAATGTCATGCTCACTTTTACTCGGCATGCAACGGCACTCGCAGAGCTAAAAGTCCAGGTTCCTTTGGCCAAGACGCCTTGGACAGTCAAGAACTGGGAAGCGCGTCTCCACCATACCGCGTCAGTTGTCCGGCCAGCAAATATCCATTCAGTCCAGCAGTGTGTGAAGTGGGCTATTTCTCACAAGACCAACTTCACTGTCGTTGGTGGGGGTCACAGCGGCCACTGCCTTTGGCCCAACGTTGTTGCAATAGATATGGGCGCTTTTAACAGGGTGCACATAATCCACCCACAAATCAACGGAACAGCGCAGCAGCCCAACGCCAGTCCCACTCCGCTGCTCGTTGCCGAAGCTGGCTGCAAGACGGGGGATATTGTCAGCAAGGCCATGGCGGCAGGGTTGGCGATACCTCTAGGGTCTCGCCCGAGTGTGGGAGCTGGGCTATGGCTACAGGGCGGCATTGGACACCTGGCTAGACTGCATGGCCTCACTTGCGATGCCATAGTCGGTGCTGTAATAGTCAAGGCGGACTTTGCAGAAGTCTGTTGCGTTGGTAATGTGCCAGAGCAGCACCGTCCAGCCGGCTGCGTTCGCCCAAGAAACGAGGACGATCTTCTGTGGGCGTTGCAAGGCGCCGGAGTGAATTTTGGCATTGTGATCAGCGTTACTTTCAGAACGTTTGCAGCACCAATGTACAAAGTTCGAAACTGGATCGTCCCTCTGAGTGAAAGAAATGAAGCGCGGCGACAACTTGATCATTTCGATGAGGCTATCGCTGCGACCCTCCCTCGGTCTGCTTCTGTGGATGCATATCTATTTTGCGACAATGATCAATTACATCTTGGCGTTACTTTGCTTGAATCCTCGATCAACCCAGCGAAGCTTGGAGCACCGACCACTGCTCTCAGCTCAGTGGAGAGGATTCTGGGACCTGGGGAGTGCTCGAAGGTCGTTAATAGTTTCGAACTGTTCGATACCGAAATGTACATGTCTAAGATGCACGGGGGGCATGGCGGGGGCAAGACTTCCTCGTTCAAGCGATGTTTGTTTTTGAAAGCCATTGGGAGAGCAGACGTAGCTGGCGTCTTGATGACGGCTTTGCAAAATCGTCCAACACCCCTGTGCTATATGCATCTATTACATGGGGGAGGCGCAGTCAGAGACGTAGCGGCCCATGATTCCGCTTTTGGTTGTCGAGATTGGGATTTCGCCTGTGTTGTAACTGGTGTCTGGCCTCGAAGTCAGGACGGTACGGAAGTCGCACGAGCAGTCGTTGACTGGGTTTATGATACGGCACAAAAGCTGCTGCCTTTGAGTCGCGGAGTTTACAGTGCTGATCTTGGACCGGATCCCAGAGACGCCATGTTTGCCACTCGGGCATTCGGGCCAAATCGGCTGCGCTTGGCCCACCTCAAGCGTGCTTTGGACCCGTATAATGTGCTCGCCAATACATGCCCGCTTCTGGAACCGCCAACAAAGCTTAAGCTCGTTATTCTTGTGACAGGTCAGAGCGGTGTTGGAAAGGACCATTGTGCCACAATTTGGGCTTCGGTGTTCAACACGCATACACAACAGAGCTTTGAGACGAAAGTGGACAGCATAAGCAATGCGACGAAGCGGATGTTTGCCGCGGCTACAGGTGCAGACCTTCAACGCTTATTCACAGACCGTACGTACAAAGAAGAACATCGCCAAGCTTTAACTGAATTCTTCCATGACCAAGTGCGGGCACGGCCCAAACTCCCCGAGGAGAACTTTCTTGCGTTGGTGCATGATGCATTGGACGTGGATGTGCTGCTGATTACCGGGATGAGGGAAGCAGCACCCGTTGCAGCTTTGTCGCATCTGATAGCCGGTATCAGACTCTTCGAGGTTAATGTGCAAGCCAGCGAGGCGGTGAGGCGAGAACGCCGTGGCTGCAATACTCACAGCAACAACGATCAGGCCAAAACAAAGGGTAATAGTACTCAGTCGAGTTCATTCGCTCTAAAGTACTGTCCTGATCTCATTTTTGAGAATACTACAGCCGAGAACAAAAACGCCGAAGCGTTCGCTAATCGATACTTGTTGCCGCTCATGCATCACGATCTGCAGCGACTGGCTGATATGGTGCGCTCAGTGCCCAACTTTCCACGCCCGGGCATCGATTTCCGCCACGTGCTTGGCATCTCTCAACAGAAGGGGGGCTTGACCTTGTGCACCTCCTTACTTCAATCTCACTTTACCGGCGATTGGCCCAGTATAGATGCAATAGTATCCTGTGAAGCTGGCGGCTTCATCTTCGCCTCGGCGCTTGCTGGACGGGTCAATCTTCCTTTGGTCCTGATACGTGAAGCAGGCAAACTTCCTCCGCCCACCCACTCTCTGATCAAATTCTCATCCCACATCTCATCCCCAGCATCTGACCGACCTGAAGAGAAGAAGATTGAGATGGACCGGCACGCGGTCTACCCGAGCTCCTCAGTGGTAATAGTCGACGACGTGCTCGCTACGGGGAAGACACTATGTGCAGTGCTGCAGCTACTCGAAAAGGCAGGTGTCAAACCAGAAAACATGTCTATCATGGTTGTGGCTGAGTTTCCTTTACACGGCGGGCGCCAGCTCTTGCGGGAACTTGGATTTGGTAAAGTTGGTGTCCGTAGCCTATTAGTCTTCGGCGGTGCTTAAGAGAAGTAAACGACTTTGGACAATTGGGCCTCAACATCTAGTTTGACAATGAGTTTGACACAATTGACATATCTTTTACAGCTTTGACCGTAGCTTTTTACTGCGTCTCTGTTTAATCGTGACTCCAAATATTATGATTCGCAGAAAATGCTTGCAATTACAAAAGTATTTCTAGCTTAGGAAAATTATCTCTTGAACATTAGGAGAAAATTCGAGAAGAATATCTTAAATTAGCTATACTGAGGTACGTGCGACGACAAACAGAGCCTGTTCAGCACTCATTATTTCAGTCGACATGACATCCTTTCACTCAAGCCATCTTCTCCAAGGCTACATCAGAATGGCCCATTACCTAGAACTTCGGTTGAAAGTAAAAGCTTGTCTCTAACATGGTTCCAACGCCATTCTAAAAGGCCATCAAATGGGCCGTATATACTGTCTTAATAAACAAATGTGCCAATATTTGTTTACGTGTGATTGATTTTGGGCTTGTCTCGGTCGGGCACTCGGGCCTTGTGTCAGCCGGGAAAGCCGAAGCGAAGCCCTTGCATACCTTGCCAATCGATTTTACTAGCGAAATAAAAAGGAACCAAAATTCAGAAATTCCAAGAAAAAAACAAGAACATGAGCAGCGCAGGCACACAGAGAAAAGGACACTAATTTGGCGCATGCGGCTGGGTGGATACGTAGGCAGGGCTACTAATACCTCTGCAGTTTCTTCGACATTCTTTTGCGCTTCTCCACAAACTCGATACTGCGTGCAAATGTGCAATGGGCATTTCGTTGCCAAGGATTCTTTTCAGGAGATACACCCTGAAGTCATTTGTGTCTCGACACTGCATTCCATCTTTTGCCACCTCAATCATGTCTCCCCTGACATCGAGAAATCTGGTTCATGGTCCCGGCCAAGGTCCGCACTTGGACTTACCCAAAGTCAACAGTGATTTTGCACACAATACTCTGACCCTGCCTTTGGATGAGGAACAAGACGATCCCTCTATCAGGGTCAAGTATAGGCCTTTTATTCTCAGTTCCGATGTCGCGGCCCATGATTGGATCTCAGAATTGGAGCTAGACACCGTGACCGCTATGGCCCAGGAGGACCTGAAGAGGACCGGCTCGCGACTCAAGATCTTAGTGTTGTACGGGAGTTTGCGCAAACGGTCAGTCTTTTGAGTTGATTGACCCATGTGAAAAATCCCAGGCTGAGACATAGCAGATCATATTCCAAGCTGGCAGCTTTTGAGGCCGCTCGCATCCTCCACCGGCTCGGCTGCGACGTCCGAATCTACAACCCTTCCCTGCTTCCCATACGGGATTCAGTGGACGCAGATCACCCGGCAGTCCAAGAACTCCGGGAGCTTTCAAAGTGGAGCGACGGGCATGTTTGGTGCTCCCCGGAACAGCACGGCAACCTAACGGCCGTCTTTAAGAACCAGATTGACTGGATTCCGCTCTCCACGGGCTCGGTCAGGCCGACCCAGGGGCGGACATTGGCCATTGTTCAGGTCAATGGCGGCAGCCAGTCCTTCAATACCGTCAACAGCCTCCGCATACTTGGTCGCTGGATGAGGATGTTCACGATCCCTAACCAGTCGAGCATTCCAATGGCGTACAAACAGTTCGAGGATGAAGGGGGAGATGGGAGTGGCAAGGCTCGCCTGCTGCCGAGTGGAAATCGTGATAGGCTCGTTGATTGCATGGAGGAGTTCGTCAAGTACACCATTCTCATGCGACAGCATTTCAACTTGTTTTCGGACCGATACAGTGAGCGAAAGGAGAGTGCTGCCAAAGCAACCAAGAATTTTGCTGCCAGTGCATCGAAATAAGGGTTCTAAAGAGAACCGGTGCATATAAAACCACGTCATGACTTCAATTACGTCTTACGTTCCGGCTTGGGCTGTGGAGTAACTCTTGAACTTCTTTTCTTGTTCCGCCAGTAGACATGGATAGACAAGCAATCAGATAAACCACATACGACATTGAGGATTAGCGATTACTGGCCATGCAATACAATACACGACGAGCGATCTGCATCAAAAAGCACATGTGCAGAGAATACTGCGTGAAGGTCTTGCTTTGCAATAAAGAGGCGGACATATGGATATTGGGTTGGCCGTTTTTGGTGCTGTGCCTTTTGAGGTGACCTCCCCAAGCGGCAGGCGACTCACTGTCTCGCCAGTTACCAAGTGGTAAGAGAAAAATCCTTGCGAACCATGACGGATTTGCGGCCAATCAATGCTTGGGAGTGTGTCATTGCAAGAAAATTGGTGGACACACATGAAGACCCACTCACCGTGTCCGCTGGGTTGAACCAATTAGTCGTGTAGTCTGGAGTGGGAGCTCATGCCAAGAATTTAGGTGCATTGCGCCAAATGGCTGCGGCTTGGGAGTTTCCTGTAGCAGCAACAGCCGCATCTCAAAGGACGGAGGTAATGCTGTGTCATACGACCAACATGCTGTGGCGGCTGGCAATGAAATTTAAGTCCGTTGCTCTAATCATTGGGTTCTCCACGGTTCAAGTGATGGTGAGCTCGGTATTGGCTCCGCCTAACAAAGCAAACACTGCGAGCATATTGGTCACCGATACTCCAATGTAGGTTGTGTGCTCTCTGCAACTCAAATATAGAAGCGGCGGCATGCTGCTAGGCAGAGGCGCTGAAGCGGGCCAGGGAATGTGAGCTTTGGGAAATCGTAGCTCGACCGATGCCTTGGCACAACTTGCGGTGCTTGGACTGTTAGAACCACGCTCAAAACTGCCTTGAAAAGCATCATTACGCTCCTCTGCGTTTTCACCGTCTGAGTTCGTTATTCAGGGACTGAATACCAACGAGCACGGCTCGGTAGCTAGGAGTGAAGAAGGAAGAGCACAGTACCCGGAGCGCAGGATAGATCGTACATTTAACGTATCACGGCCAATCGCAGTCTGACAGTATTGCGGGCTACGACAACAGATAGGAGCGTGTGGCCGCCGCCGAAGATGCAATTTTGACGTGAGTTAAACTAGGTGGAACAATAGAGGACGTAAACCTCCTTAGTGGTGCACATTCGGCTGCAGAATTCTCTTGTGATTCTGCTTTTGTGTCATGTCATAGCCGAACCAGCGAAAACACCAGGCATGATATCCTACGCACTACATGCGGGCATTATCCAATCCCATAAATATAGAATTATGGCCGAATTTGAGGAAATAGCTGTTCAAATCAATTCGTGATTTACTTGAATTATCATTATAACCCAATCGAGAAAAAAGAGGTATAGGTTAGCTGACTATCTTTGTTTACAATTCAGCTGCGTGACTAGGGCATGTGCCAATAGGGGTGATCCTTCAGCCCAAAACCCTTCTGCATCCATTGATTTGGCACATCTCAAACACATTGATCAACATGAGAAACTGGATTCGCGCAAAGTTAAAGGCTCGCAAGGGCAGCGACGCTTCCAAGCCTAGCCTGCCGTTGCTCCCCACACGGCGCTCATGCGCTCTGTCGGAGCTCGACGTTTCCTTTCAATCACGTCAACCTCGAAGCGCCTTCTTCCGTATGCCCTACGAGATTCGTCGTCAAATCTTAGTCCTGGCCTTTGGAGAACGCATCGTGCACGTGGATATACGCCCGCCGTCTTCTGCTCCCAACGGGGCCGTGGATGGCCCAAGTGCGGGCACAAACCAAACTTGGTGCTGGACTGGCTCTGTTTGTCGTCGCACATACCTACCTCATATTGAACCCTTCTTTGAAGACAATTGTCGCTGGAACACAGATCCCATGCCTGACGATGTGGCATTGAACATTGGGGCCCTCGGCTGGCTGCAAACATCGAGATGGGCGTCTGTATATCTACACCACTATCGTGCCATGCTAATCGGCGTACAGTTACGTGGAAGGCGTTAATGTCCTCTACGGAACTAACACATTCCACATTCCAGACTATATCACACTCGTGAACAATACCCTCACGTATCCAGTGCACCCACTCATTGAGAACCTTCCCAAGCTCATTCTTCCCAAACGTCTTGCGACCATCACCACTCTCGAGATCATGATACAGATCCCCGACGAAAAGTTGCTCAATCCGGATGCGGCGCTCAGCATTATTCCTGCACACTTCTCTGGCTTGAAGCGTCTTCGTGTGCATATAACGGGGGACATATGGCCCAGGGAGAATAGGAACAGGGTGCCAAAAGAACAAATCCGCCGACGAGCGGAAATCTCTGAACGGGAATTGCTGACAGCTGTAGACGGGATGTACCGCAAGTTCGGACACCAACTCGACTACTGTCAGGTTGCACTGCATACCAGCATTTTCCAGCCTCTTGTAAACGTTGCGCGACGGGATGGTGCCAAGCCTGGGAAAAGGGAAAGTTTCCAAGCGTATTACGGCTTCGGTTCGTATTGGCGTGATGTCTCCGATACTTCTGGTTCATCTAAGGAACTACCTGGCGACCGAGGATACTGGGTCTCCGATGGGCGACATCCAACAATCCACCATGTAACTTGCTGTATGTGACCTCTTGTGCATTTTGATTATTACTAACTATCTATAGTCGGATCTGGGGCTGACAACTGGACACCACCTGATGCTTATGCAGACTTATGATGATCAAGACATCTGTGCTATGCATCGAGTGACGGGCTGTCCGGCTGTCTGAACAAATTCATTCATTGAGCGTTTCCTCTGGATGGTGACGAGAAGCTGCAAGTTCGTACCATTATAAGACTCAGTTTGGTTGTTACAAGCATGGGAAACTGGGAAAACAGTGCTCCGGCGCAATGTGCTCCACCGGGAGAGAAGCAGACAGTATCTGGCTACATACGGACGTATTGGGTGGAGTCATGTTAACAGCCTCCTGCGTCAAAAGTGGGCTGGAAAATCCGATTCGGCTTTGCTTGATTTAGTGAAGTCGATTCCGGGTATGCAAGAACAATAATAGCAAACCCGGAAAATAATCAAGAAATAGCAGGCTCGTTGCATTGATAAACCGATGCGCCCACTGGACCCTGGACTGCATTATTCGTCATCTTATGGATTGCGTCAATCTACAGCTACTTCGATACCTCTACCTCGTTCAGGAAAATCTACGTATTATAGCAAGCCATGCCCTGAGTACATGTAAAGGAAATCGAGCCTTAATGGGCTCTTTAGTGTTACTCTTGCACGCTTGGATCTCTCAACATCACACCACCCCTAGCTGTTCTCATTCGTCCGTTTCTATGTCAGTAAGCTTGGACAAGTGCCGTGCCTCGTTCTCGGGATAAGACTTTTGTATACACTTGGCAACACTAGCCAGAGCATTTTCTTGGAACACCCCCCGTACTAGGAAGTTCTTCAGAATTGCAATGTCTGGCTTGTTTTCCTCTTTAAATAATTGGTCGGCGTCAGAGAGCCCCAGCGTCAGCCCGGCATCCATGAAGCTATCCAGTGTCTCGACGACAAGAGACCGCTCGGACTCGCTACTGCGGGACCCAGCACTGAAGAACCCTTGCTGCCAGGATAAGAGGGTTTTGGTATTGAGATTGACCAGGTTTCCCTTCTGCGACAAGAGTAGTCTTATGAGCTTGACTGAGTTGCGAGTCAGAGGCTTCTTACGGCTGAACGTTCTGATATAGAATTGCAGCCAATGATCCAATGTTCCATATGAAGTGAGCTTTGAATGTAGTAATAGTTCCACCACTTCAATGCTAGGATGCTCAGTGAGTATGGCAGCATGCAAAACCGACCTGCGAACCCTGGTGATAGGCTCTAAGTATTCGGGTGAGTCGAATAACTTCTGCTGGATATGCCACGCCAGGTTGTACTGCGAAACCAACTCTCGAAAGTAAAGGGCCGCATCTACAGACGAAAACCTGATTTGTCCAGCCGGCTTCATGCCTTCGAGAGTATCTTCCAAGCGGTCAGGAACTTGGGTAGCAAGGGACCGATTCTTGGGCTCAACTCCGGAAGCAGATTCCAGACACTGGCGGATCACCATGGTGATTCTTCCAGTGTAACTGCCGGCTGGAGCTCGTGTATTATCGACATCATGTAGAATACTACTACAGTGCCCGACAAGATGCTGGTCAGGAGTTGTTTTGATATCAACGACGAAGGCTCTTGTGAGGGACAGTTGGACGTCAAAATCTTGTCGTGCTTTTGCGCGTATGAGAGCTTGCGTTTTCCCGTTGGCAAGGAAATCGCGCACAGTCCGATGTAGAAATTGGACTCGAACAAGGTCCGGCGTCTCCAGAAGGCCCCCGGATCGTGCTTTGATCCGGCCAGCCATCGCAATATTCGTAGCATGTAAATCACTCCGCTGCGTCTTCCTAATTGGACATTCTAGAGCGTAGTTGGCTCCAATTTCCAGCTCCTTCTCGTGGTAGTAAAAGATGTGAACTGGTAGGGGCTCCGCAGCGTGTAGCGCCATCGTGAAGTTCTCAGCTGCGGCACGGTGATAGATGGGGTCGATTGTCTTGATAATATGCTCAAACAGCTTCTCGAGATCCGTGGGTAAACTATCGAGCCGGCGATCAAGATCTGCCATTGTGTCGTAATTCGACAAGCCATCGCGGAAAGACTGCGTGAAGGGGAATACCCATAGAAACACTCCGCTAGCTTGCTCGCAGATCTTGTCTATTAGTGCATCCTGGATTATTGCGCCGTCTTTTGAAGGATACACAGCATGAGCGTTGGCTGAACTCCAGAGAGGATGTGTGTGTAGACGAGCGCTCGCAAATTTCTTGATATCCCCTCGTGTCAAGTCTTGCATAGAAATTTTGGCCATGCTGGCTTGGCCGAAGTGATCTTCGAAGACATTCCACGGCCGACTAGAGACAACCAACTTGACGTGGTGCGACTGAGCTAGCGCCTTAATTATTTGGCAGAGATCAATCATGTCTCCCGTCGTATTCATCCATGCCATCAATGAAAATGCAAAAAGATACCGGCAAATCCTTTCTTCGGGCCAGCGCAGAAATTGTTTCAGACAGTTCCTGTAAAGACCATGGTGAATTGCGGGCATCAAATGGACTATTTCCTGCGAGTTTCCATCTCCATTCTTGGACTGCGGATTCCCTGATGGACGGTGTTGTTCGAAAGATGTCGTATAATAGTGTTTGAAAAAGTCCCTGGAATGATTTTTGCAGTTTGGTGCCCATATTCCAAAAGTAATAAGCGCCAATTGTCGGTGTCGAAGAATTCGACCCTCTCGCGTACGTAGATGATCTGCGATGAGTTTCATCAATGTCGACTTCCCCGAACCGGCCTTACCAGATACTCAGAACATCCCTTCGCCGCTCTCTAGCCACGTGACAAAATCGCCTTGGAAGATCCACTCAGACGTTTCTTGATGCGCTGTGGGAATTGCACTATGACGAACAGGCCGGCTCTCAAAGTTGAGGCTCTCTAGAATAGCCGTTTGGCGTGCAATTGCTCTCAAGTTGGTCAGCTCCCGATTCCATAGCTCCAACTGAGCGGCGGTAACAGATCTTCGCGTGGCAGCTTTGCTGGAAGTAAGTCTCATGCCGTGAACTGCTTCTGAGAGGCTCAAAATCATTGGCGTAGGTTGGGCCTCGATACCAGATGAGAAATGTTGACTTTGCTTTCGCATCTGCTCGATCGTAGATTGCAATTTGTCCAGTTGGTCGCTTGCACTTAGGGTCAGTACCATCAGAATGACGCGGGGAGAGAGCATGAAAGAAAGACGTAACAAACCTTATCAATGAGCTGATTTGTAATGAGAGAATTGTCTGGATTCGCTGTAGTCGTGCCTCCAGATCCGCCACCTTTGCTCGTCCCATTATCTCGCAAACGGCTGATCTTACTGTGGACCACAGATGCTGACCCCCATTCTTAGCCTTCGTGGTCGAAACAAGAGTTAAAAGCTCATTGCAGTCATTCTCGCAGTCGACTTCAAGATCCCACAAAGCACTTGTGTGCCTTCCAGCTGCCAGCTCGGTGTTGTGTTCATAGACTCGGTTCTGTGACTGGAAGCGGTGCGTTTTGGAGACTTTTGCTGAATCCCAATAGCCGCCTGTAGACGGTATCGAGCCTCATATTCTCCACTGATATTCGATCAGAGGAGTAATGAATTTGACTCCCTAGTGAGAGCCGGCAAAGTCGATAAATGTGATGACACTGCTCGCCACTGAGAGCGCTGACAGGGGGTCCATGACTGTTGTGGCCAGGGGTATCGTGATAAAGACAATCTGTGCGAATCCAAACGCTTCCTAAAGCAATACTTACATGTTTTGAGAACTGCGACGTCAATTTAATCGTGGGTTCCATTATTTGTGAAGCTTTCAAGCTCTTGGCGAGATACTAAAGTATGTAGGAGCAGCTGAAGACGATGAGAGCTGAGCCACACTGCACTGCCTCGGAGCATTGATCATACCAGGCGGAATTGAGCGAGGTTACAGGGGCAACATTGCGTCGCATGTTGATGCCCATGTTACGTTGGAGGGCGGATGATACAACACCATAACATACAATCATATCATGCGATGGTGTGAACTTGGTGACTACAACGTCAATAATCTCCCTTGGTATTAAGGGCAGCGAGATGAAGTTGGCGTTGCCCAAGCCCTTCACTAACCACTTGCGCCCAGAGAAGCGCGGGCATTTATCAAGTCAGCGCTCCTAGTCACCAACCCTGCGATCAATTTGGCCACCAGATACGGGCATCATTCTGGCCGTATATGTAAGCAAAGTGCGATACGTCAGATGACTTTAGGCGCTTCCAAATGATGTCCAACTTTCCAACGGCCCCAAGCACGACTCAAACGACCTGCAATCACAGCATCTGTTCTTAGCTCGGCACCTCATCCAGTCAGCTGCGCAGGTCAAAGTTTGCAAGGTTGCTGAACTAGTGGGCTGCGCCACATTGCGATCAGGCTACAATTACCGTTTCATTCCCTTCTGAACGGGTTTCCTGACCCAAACAAAACTCCATGCCAAAATGCCTGCTCGAAAATCATGCTGGGCGTGCTGCAAGCAGCGCTTGAGATGCGATTACCGGCAGCCGGATTGCCGCAAATGTCTTTCAAGGGGGATTCCATGTCCAGGGTACGAGAAGAAGCCCTTGAAGTGGCTACAGCCTGGCCAGACCAGGTCAAAAGGTCGTCGAGCCAGAAAGGAGACCGCAGCTCTGAGCTTGTCCTCGCCAACACCTTTGTCGTTCAAAATTCACGACGGGCTCCAGGAGCTGTATGAGGCGGTAGTGTATCGTACGTATCCGAAGTGTCAATTGCCGATGGCAATGAAGGAAAACACTTCGGCCAAATGCTGAATCGTCCTTGTAGATAATGAATGCATCTGCCCGGATATGGTCGCCACCGGTTTAGGCACAGCGACACCATTTTATCTATCTCTCGATGGAGTTGGCCATATGCCGCCAGCAGTTGCGGAGACCATCATGTCCGCTGCCCTGGGCCATCGGATCCAGATGCTGAATGACAACTTCATATCCAGCAAGAACATCCTTCTCGGCCGCTTTGAGACGCACCGCAGCAACGCTATCCACCTGATAGGGCAGAAATTGACTGTCCCGGGTGGAGCATCAGACCCGAAAGTTCTAGTATCAGTTTTGTCATTCCTGCTTGCTGAGGTGAGCTGCGGACTCCCCGACTAGACTTCCATTGTCTAACAACTAAAAGACGCAGGAGCAATTCTCCTCTTCTTGGTGGCAGCACTGCAACGGAGCTTACGCTCTGATAGATAACCTTGGCGGACTGGCACACTGCTTCTTTACTTACCCATATTTGCGACACTTGCTTCGATATCTCGTTCTGTGAGTCTCATATACAATTTTTGGAGATGATAGTAGTTGCTGACCTTGGTCTCTAGAATCGACTTACTCGGGAGTACAACTTCACCAGTCATAGAGCCACAAACGGCATTAAGGCAGCTCAAAGCCGTGGTGCTACTACCAATGCTGTTTGGAAACGACCTTGAAACCGCTGCACCTTGCCCGCAAGAAATATTGTCAAGTATCGTCCTGGTCAATTATCTGCGGTCCTCTCTGCTCGGTTCGTCAAACATACGATCTGCGGCTGCGATCGAAGTCTTACACCGGATTATCCTCTTTCAACCGAGAATCTGGGCTGCAAATATCGAGCTTGCGAATGGTCCCGGCACCGCCCAGACAGCAATCTGCGACTGGGAGCAAATTGCGAGTATCTATCAGTCTGCAAGCATATTGTATTGCGTTTCAGCACTATTTTGCGAGCGTGGCAGAGATGATACAACGTTGCCCATTGTGAAAACGTCAACAGGATTTGAAATCAACGCCGCCAGCACCCTCGAGATACATCGCAGCCTCTTGCTCCACAATTTGAAGAAAGTAACCGTCCTAAAGAACCAACAATTACGGAAGTTGATACTGTGGCCGCTTGTAATAGCGGCACTTGAGTTGGAGCCAGCTGATCACACGTCGAAAAGATTCATACTGGAAGAGTTGAGCTGGGCTGCTAATGTCCTTGGCACAGGCTCTCCTCGAATTACGATACAGTTTCTGACCAGAATCTGGAGGAAAGACACGGAAAGAGGAATTCCCAAGTCTAGGAGGCCGAATCATGTGTTTGACAAACCTTACATATTTGCAATATAAACTTGTCGCCGAGTGGCACATCGCGAAACCCAAAAGCCAAAAATAACTTTCTTTAACTGTCGATCTGCTCGGGTAACGGCATCCTACTCGACTATCTGTTCGAGTGCACCAGTGACAAATCTTGATATCGGCACTTCGCAACACGGTCGGTTCGTACTGCTCGGTTGATGCTGAGTCTAGCTAATAGCTGAAGGCCCAATAACCGCCTATGGTTGATTCCGTAACCCCCTCCCCCCCCCCTCCCAAGCTAGCAAGGCACAGCCACAATCAGGCAGATTATACTCAATTAGGAAAAATAATTGCATAGCGTTGTTCCAATACGCCATTTCCACTATCACACTGATCTTTGGTTGAGCAACCCAGTGCTGTGGGTGAGACTTTTAACAAAACTTGGTAGTTTGACCCCACATCTCCTTCGCTCTTCCGGCTCATGAACATATGGGGTTAGCTAGGTGAATTGTTTGCTCTCCTAAAGAATCTTGGGTCGGAAAGAAGTGCATATTCACCCCTTGAAATGCAAGATTCACACTTCAAGAAAACACTATGCCAATCTCTTCTCTGCGTCTTTTTACGCCTTCGAGGGGCCTTGCTTCGGGAATCTATCATCATTTCTCAAACTAGCAAGAGTAAGGAAGAGGGAAGCGGTTTATATCGATTAGGCGGGCTTCATCTTGTTTCCGACAGACATATTCTGCCCAACAAGGTGTTTACTATGATAAACGTGACAATCGAGAAGTGCGAGACGTGGCATTGGCTTCTAGGGTAAGATTACAGCCGAAAAGCAGGGAGAGAGGATGCTGGTGGTGCCACAGGGTGAGACTCCTTCTGCTCGTGCTCGGCATCGTACTCCGGCTCAACACAACTTTGAAGCCTTTGGTGGGACCTGTCCAACAAAACTCACCACTCAAAAACACTCGAAATATATAGATACGATATATGGTACCCATGCGTAACTCACATGGATCACTTAGCGCGAACAGTGGCGGGGTGGGCTTCATTGTGACACGGAATGGAGGGAGCAGAGTCTAAAGGGGAAGGAAATACTAACTCCTTTCAGATAATCCTCTCTAAAGGGCTCGAAGATATATTATCACGGAGGCTAGAGCTCCGCTTCGATGGATCAATGCCCTGCTACCTACAATGCTGGGCACATCCTAAAAGCTTAAGATGTAAGGCATCCCAATGGCGGATTTCACAATCCATTCATCTTCTTCTCTCCAAGCATTCGAAACGATGAACCTCATATTAATATCCCTTCTCTCTGTCGCAGTACCTGTACTGGGACAGGCAGGCCCCTGGGCCCAGTGTGGTGGTGAGTTGAACACGGCTCAGAATTAAGACGTTGTGACGTGTTGATGATTTCGTTTAGGCAACGGGTGGACTGGTGCTACTGCTTGCCAATCTGGTTACGTGTGCCAGCGGCAGAACGATTGTATGTTGTTTCCGGCACATTGTTCAACATGGGCACAAATCACTGACCTCAGGGTTTAAATTAGGGTATTCTCAATGTGTGCCGGGCTCAAGCCCAAAGCCAACCACTACGACCTCGCAGGGGCCTACCAAGCCGACTCCGCAGGTTACGCTGTGCACTCAATATGCATACCACGCTGCACAGGGATATTCCCTGTTGAACAACTTGTGGGGGATCGGTACTGCAACCGGTGGTTCCCAGTGCACTTACTACAATGGCCCCTCGGGCAACGGAATCGCGTTCAGCTCAGATTGGAAATGGCAAGGCGACCCAAACACCGTCAAGAGCTACATCTACTCTGACCGTGTTTTCACCCGCAAGCGGGTTGGTGAGATTAATCGTCTTTCTACAACGGTCGAATGGTCGTACAACATTACAGACGTGCGGGCAAATGTCGCCTACGACATTTTCACCCACACTGACCCCAACCATACCAACTCAAATGGAGAGTTCGAGCTCATGATCTGGTATGTTTCCTCCTGGTGGTGATGCCTGTGTCGATTGGCATGGAGTTGCGCGCAAGGATCTGACTCCACATCTGCAGGCTGGGGGTATACGGCGGCATCTGGCCCATCACCGAGTCCCCAACTGGATCCCCTGTCGGGCAGGTCACCCTCGCTGGCCATACCTGGAATCTGTACACAGGCTGGAATGGCGCGATGAGGGTTTACAGTTTCTTGCCTGCCAACGGCCCGATTTACAAGTTCAGCGCTGATGTCAAGGAGTTTTTCAACTACTTGACCAAGACTTATGCATTCCCGGCGCAAGAACAATATATGCTCAGTAAGTCTAATCGAGGCAGCCAGGAACTGGGCCGTTGGGAATGTAAACGATTCCAACTAACAGCCACCTAGTTTACCAGTTTGGCACAGAGGCGTTCACTGGAGGCCCCGCCTACTTCAACGTAGCCAAGTACGAGGCAGACGTCATTTAGGCAATCATGCGTATCCTACAGGTACCCGGTCGGGGAGGGCACGCAACATGAGCTACAAATGCAATGCTACACATTTGCCAGAATGGGTTCGAATAGGTGATTATTAATAGATGATTTCATCTTAATTTCCGCTTGTGCTCAAAAATATGAATGTGCTTCAAGACCCAGTAATTAGGGGCCTGAAGTAACTCAGTGGCTCGTGAGCTCCCTGTTTGCCTTGACTTCTCTTGAGGGTGGGAAACCGAAACACCAAGCACGCAAACCAAAGTGATTGCAGCCGAAACAACCGACATGATCAGATTCAAGCTTTGGTTATCCAGGGCGATTTAGCCGAACTCTCACATGCATCGCGATGTGATACCCATCATGAATTTTGCCGAGATACTCGCCGCGGAGCAGCCTGACACCGCGCGTTGGGTTTAGCAGAGGCTCCAAATGGGGAATGTATGGCCGCGCTACAGAGTATCTAGTAGATACTTGGCAAACCTTTCCAAGCGGGTGCCACAAGAGGTAGTTGTATCGTTGAACGTCAAGGAGCCAACGGACAGAATGAAAGCTGGGGCGTCGGTTTCGACTCATTTCATTGGCTATATTGTCCCGCCTTGCCTGAAGTTAGGCCCTTTCAGAAGCACTGAGCTCTTGCTTCCGCGCTCTCTCTCGTTGGGGCAAAGTCATTGCTAAGCCTCGGTGGTGTGGATGAAGATCAGAACGAGTGGGCCACTCTGTCCTATCTCCTCGGCGATTGAGCCTGCTCCAGCGCTACTTAGTTACCAAATTGAAGTGGACCGTGTCCGGCATGTTGTATGTCCGGCTACATGCCGGCCATGCATGAATTTACCCGATTCACCTGCCGCACGCGGGGAAAAGCTTGTGCAACAAAGGTCGAGGCCGACTCATGGCCTGTTGAAGCAACCCCATAGTCTCATTGGTGGCAACTCTCGGTGAGTCTCGGTCTTCAAGGCTTCGTGGTGGAGGAAGAAATTCCCGCCAGCCATGTCGCCAAATCTGATTAGACGCAACATGGAACGAGACGCCATAGTATCGTGTTCTTTTGTACACCGGAATTGAGACCCGCCATTTGGGGTTAACTATGTGTTATGTTTCAGGAAACAAGAGGCAAAAAGATGAGTGGAGGCTTCAACTTGCTCCCATGGAAGGGGACGGAAGAAACGCGACGTCTGCAATTGTCCTCACATACGAGGGGACACCTAACCCCTAGATTGTTAAATTTCATGCCCAGTGAAATGCACTTATCAATCTCCTCATGCCCATTTACTAGTTATCCTCGGCTTGCGCCTCTGGTGGGCACGGCCGAGGCTGGACGGTAAGGGCGCAACGTGTCAGCCATCTAGGCTTTGTTCTATGCTTCAGAGAATGAGAACGTTACTTGATCACGTAGACCATACTTATCGCATTCATGTAAAACTTTTAAATTGATATGATACAACGCAAGCATAAACGCATAATGTTTCGAACATGCATCATTCGGGGGTCGGTGAGCAGGCAAGCAAAGGCAGCACAGTTCAACTTGGATCACCCTACCCATGCGTAAATGTGCTGTAGAAAGGAATGGTAACGCCCAAATACACTGCTGGTTCGGAGGAAATGACTTCCCAATGACACCAGCGTAGAAGATACGCTGCCAATAGTACTTAGCTTAATGCCTCTATTCTCCCGACTCGATTCTGTCCAAACATAGCCCAGCTGTTTTGGCAGCCTATTTAGGCCAATAATTCCATCTGTAGACATACCCCAATATTCGTGCAAGCCTCGGTGCGTCTGATCATCGTTCCATCCATCTAGGTCCGTGAATCCAATCATGTCTGCCAGTTTTAGGCTTGGCGCAAGCTTTGGGGCATGCTGAGCCTCACTAGGAGCCTAGCCATGATCGAGGCTGAGCAAATACTTTTAAGCTAAGCTGAAATTGGCAAAATCAAACGCTGGCTTGGAGCCTTGGTTTTTCTTACCCGCACTCACACCCTTGAGACCAGCCTCAGCCGCATGAGACAGCGTGCGCGTCATCCAGCCGTTTGTCAAGATTTTACCCGATATGGTAGTATGATCTCACTAAAAATTTCTCGTTTGCCATCAAACAGTTTGAATGAATTAGGTTTGGAAATGATAAAAGGAATGGCATTGGCCACTTTTAGTCAGTCCAGCAACATAAACGATTCGGTTCCAATTGTCCAATCTCTCAACTGAGGTCGTTGATAATCTTCTGTTGACATTTTTTGATCATCGAAACATTACTGCGATGTTTTTCCCCTGCTTAAAGAACATCATTCTTCTCGGTGCCCTTGGCCTGACACCTGGGCTCCCTCGATTCGTTCAAGCCTGCGCCAAAGCAAATTGCACTTTCTCCGCCCAGATCTTGGCAGACTCCAACCGAGACGGTGTTATCAACCACCTTGATTCTCATGACAAGAATATTTGGAATACGAGTCGAGGAGCCATTTTCCTTCCTAATATTGGGGACAGAGGCTTTAGGTGCTCGACGACCGATCTCAACGGCCGTTCTCTAAGCAATGTAGAGCTTGCTGCTTGCAACGATGCATCCGGAGATACACTTCTTGATCCTACGATGGCTGCGCCAATAAGAACCTTGCCTCTGCCCGACCTGTCCGACCATGCCGTCGGCAGCATATACATTGAGCCAGCTTCTGCCATAGACCGTGTCAGAATATTCTGGAGTCAGACTTGGAGTTCGAGTGACCCGATTCATTGGGCGACCGTTAATCGCCAAGTCTCCTTCAATGCCACAAGCCTCCGGCAAGGCATCAGACTCGCCATCGATGGTCGTGAGCTAGTCACTGATGCCTCCATATGGGATGGAGCTGCAACAGTGAAGTTCGAGGTTACGGATAGAAACTGCACGTCTGGTGACTATGTTGCTTTAAAGCAAGCCCCTGTACTTCTGCATCACCATTTGCAACAGGCCAACACAGTACTGGTCACAAGGAATAACAGCATATCTCCTTGGCAGGCGAAATTTGTGTTATCTTTGCAAGAGAAATTAGCATCTCTTGCCAAACAGCCCAGACTTGATTTACTGAACCGAAGTGATGACATCTGGGCACAAGATTTTCTCGAGCCTGGCTATGCCAACATGCCTGGTCCGAATGGCACCGTATCCATTCGGATAATGCTTCGCTCCGCACAGTCCACTAGGGACGCTGGGCGCCAGGTCTTTGAGCAGCTTCGGGGACCTGGTATTGGTGGATACCAGCCAAGTCTCGGCTCGGGTTTTGGACTTGAAGAAATCAATTCAGGAGGTAATATTGAGACAATACCGCCTTATGTTTCGCGCTCGGGTATTCGGTACCCCAATGGGCGAATACTTACCGCCAAGCAATTTGACAAACAGCCGGCTGAGTCCGCTTTGACCTTCTTTGAATCGCAAAACGCCCAGCCGGTGTTGCTTCTCGAGTCTGGCTGGCTGGCCATTGGGCACGTCGACGAGATGGTCCAATTTCTTCCGTCAGACAATGGTCTTGGTTTTACCATTGGTTTCGCTGATACGACGGCCGCATTCGATATCCTTCGAACCACACAAGCCGCGGGCTATGGTTCAACTACTGTGCTGAGCTACAGCGGTGATATGACACCAGATCCAGAAACAATAGTGCTTGATCCTACACTCCGCAACTTGACGATTGATGCACTTCTGGCGGACGAAGATTTTCTTGAGACCAATCGCTATGCTCAGGGTTTCATGGATCAGAATCTTGAACTCCTCTTGAACGACATTCCTCTTTCCGAAGCGGACATAGTGCGCGTACCAGTACTCTGGAAGGATATCACCTATGCGTGGCCGGCTACGCCTGATGGCCATCCCAGTCGTCTGCGCGTCGCTTCGCCTGGGCAGAGACAAGTCAAAGCTTTTTTCCCCGAAGCGCTCAACGGATTGCTACTTGGGCATGACTACTTGGCCCCGAAGCCTTTTGGCCCGGTTGTTGAAGGACATGACATATTTGAAAGAGCAATTGTTGATGTTTACGGAAGGTTAGGGATCAAAACACACTTTGTTGACGATTACATGTCTCATCACGTCCGAGGTGGAGAAGTCCATTGCGCCACCAATAGCCTACGGGACACGAGCACACCATGGGTTCCAATTCAATAGAGAAGGCCCGGCCCACGCAAGATTAGAAGATGAGTGGCCGGACGGAGAAAGGAATCGTTCGTAACTTGCGGGCAATGACGCTTGCTATTCCGCATAATATGGTCCGCTAGAGAATATCGATTTTGACTGTGAAATGCAGCACCACAACTCGACGAACGAATAGAAGGAGTATCTACGACAATTAGTGGTGTTTGGATTATGTATTAATTCAACGTAAGAAATGAGAATAAAGGAAATAAAAACAAATCTCGAGCTTAGCGAAGCAGATGACATTTGTGTTATGCCCTCAATCAAAAATTGTCTCCCACCCCTTCCGTAGTTTCACAGAAATAAGCTACCCTATACCATCTTAGCACAAACTTGCAGCTTTGAGTGGAGGCTTCCTTCATGCGCGTCTCGCCCTTGTTGGTCTCTGGCGAGGCCAGTAGGTGTCTCAATCGCCGGTCCTTCTACTAGTGAGAGAGGCCCCACAACAAGAGCCAGAGACAAGATCTGGGTGTTGGGTTCAGCAAGTGGTGCGCATGCTGGGGTGACGGATGCTTCGGTGCCATTGCTTCAGTCGCGAGACTTTCTGACGAGACAGACATCTGTCGGGGGCCGGACTTGGTAAGTCTCGTATCGTGGACAAGTTTTCAGCAAGGGCGAGATGGCCGAGCGGTCTAAGGCGCTGTGTTCAGGTCCACATCCAATGTTGACATTCGCAGTCTAGTAATAGGCGAGGGTTCGAATCCCTCTCTCGTCAGCTCTTTTTTCTGTTCATGGTTAATTTTTTGGCCGCTAGCTTACCCTTGGTTGGCCCTTTCTCTTGTTTGTTTGTTTGTTGTCTTCCAATATTTTCTTTGCTTTTTAATCTTGACAAAAGATTGTCTGGGCCAAGGGACACCCATTTTTTGCACTGAGTCAGTGATCGCACTTCATTCAGCGTTATGCAACTGTATTGATCACAAACAATTCAGATCCCCTCCACGACATTGTCTTGGTGTGTAGATGTGGCTGCTCCAGCCATTGGTGTTGTGTCTCTCGAGTAGGGTCCTATTATTGTTGACTGCTAGGCAATGACTGCCATTAAGACCACTCCTCTAAAATTGTCATGCCAACCTCGAGTCTAAGTTTTGTCAACGTCAATGCCATATCTGAACCTGCCGTCGGCGCTTTGCCACCACTTCAACGAATATGTTCTACCCTGAGCCTTTGAAAGACTCTCCGGCTTCATTTCTGCCTCATGCGACTGGGAACCGTGTGGTCTGGCTACCAAAGAACCACCAACCAACAGTGATGCTGTTCCAATAATCGAGCAAGGGTTGCATGGCAGCGCTTCGCTTGACGGCAGCATGGACCTCGTTATTAGGGCGCAAATGATCATGACTCCTAGCATGGCTTGCAGTAAGAGCTTCGAAGCAGAATCCTGATGAAGTCTCTTGGAATCATTAAGGGTTATGACACCATCGTATGTAATCGATGGAGCCTCATCGCCAATGGAATTGGTTCTCATGTGCATGGACATGACTTGAACCATGTACCGTTTATACAAGCGATTTGTTGCATGGAACAAGTTGGAAGTCTTGTTTTTACCCAGCAAGCCGTCAATACTCAGCCCTAGTATTTCGGTGGCGCTTCTGACGAACTTCTCCACATTTGGAGTAGTCAGAGAGTTGTTGGTATCAGCAATTCGGGATTTGAATTTAATTTCGGACCAAAAATCAGGATTAATTAGTCCTTGAGCGAGAGGATCTAGATTAAAATCGAATCTGGCACCACCGTCTTGGTTCAGCATCGATGTGGCAGAGAACTCGTCAATCTGGCCTCCGTATCTTGGATCAACATCGAAGTCTGGGAGTGTCAAGTTTACAGTCATTGCGACTTTCTCCAGCTGTTGATAACACAAAATCATTCCCATGTCCAAGTCTATGTCGTAATCCGTTCCCGTACTGTTGAGAGCAGATTTCGCTGTTGATTTGACCGCGCGAGCCCATCCTAGATGTACAGACAAGGTGGGACAACCACGCCCTTCAATTGTCGGATATCCTGCTTTAGGTGACCCCATTGGATGAGTATTAATGTTGCCGATTATAGCGCGTTTATCTGCGGATTCTAAGGTGTAGACCATGGATGAAGTAGCGAAATAGGGGCTGTTATCACGGAGAGGGATTTCGCACCAGTCACTATCCGACAGGGTCGTGGCCAGCTCTAGGTACAATTTTCCACTGTGGTCTGCACGAGCAACAGGCTTTGACATCAGGACTTTGTCCACCTCCACTACGGTGCAGTTAAGCCTCGGGCGTATAGCGGGGATCTTGACAACAAGCGATTGACTGTTGCTCCAATCTTGGGCCGAAATGGTATAGGGATCGAGCTGGTTGAATACCACATCGTCGTACGTCCACTTGCTTTGATTTAGGCTCCTAAATTCGATCAAGGATGCTATAACAAGGGCATCTTGAAGGTTCCCGAATGACGTCAGGTTGGTGTCGATAGTGTCTTTCAACAAGATGGGAAATTCCACTGGTCGTGGAGCATCAGTCGTGGTATACAAGCCCGAGACTACCACGCTGAGAAGCCCTCCAATAGAACTTGCCAGTATGGCCGTGATAACTGCGTAATTCTGGAGCTTGTATGAAACGTATGCGGCGACTGGAGACAGTTTTCCCATCAAGTTGATTTCTAAAGTCTGAGCCGCAGGGCCCTTGCGTTTGCCTTGCTCAAGGGCACTAAATGGCATGATCAGTTTGACAGTAAATTCAAGCCCAGAATAGATTGCCGATATACTGAAGGCGAATAAAACCGGGATGTAATTGCTGAATATGATAGCGGTATATGGATTGAGATAGATGAAACCTTCCGGCCTTTTCAACAGATAGTAGAACGTTTCGAGGGCTGCGACAGCTGCCGCTGGCAAGGATATAGCAATAAAAAAGTACCAGGAGGTACCTGAAAGTGGCTTCCACCCTGAGACAATCCACCATTCCTTCTTCTTTGACGAACCGAGAAGTCGCTCATTCATTTGATCTTGCTGTGAGAGGCTGGCAGTTTTGCCCCTGCCTGCTTCACCCAGTCCACTTTGCATCCACTTCTTCTCTCTGGGCCACTCGTCTATTCGATCATCGGATAGCGGTTTCATGCTTGAGAGTTTCTGCGCAAACTGGCCGTCAGAAATCAGTTTGGCCATGGAAGCTATGGTGTCTGGCGCAAAAGGTACATTTGGGCGAGGCTTTCGAAAACTGATGCAGATCGAGATGATAGCTAATACACCCAATGAAATGCACATGGAGATTGTTGACAGTAATGTCACCCTTAGCCTGTCCGTCATTATTGTTAACCGTCCTGAGCACTCTTGACCCCCTTCTTGAACGGCTATCTGTCGCATCAGCTGCGTGGCCACGCCCTTGAAAACGCTCGAAGCTGTTTCGATTAATAGATTGGCGTCTAGAAAAGCTTGTGGCTCTGATCGGCCGCTCTTGGTAGACATGAGGTTGAAAAAACCACCAGCAGCTTGAGTTTGAAAATGTCTGTAGTCCCTTATTGTCGACCACACAGCCATACCAAGTGTAGCATTCGAGAAACCCGAAAGTTGCCTTCCCTGTTGATATAAATTTGTAGGCTTGGTTGTGTACGCCGGTTCTTTGGTCCGAAAGGACTTGTAGATTTCGAATTCGCTAATATGGTACGATGGTTCGCAAAGGACTGCCGTGATATTGGTGATGCTGTGACTTTCGTATCTCTTTCTGGTGCGATTATACCTAGAGTGCCGAACCTCGGATACTGGGAGTAAAAGCCGTAGTTCTTGATCGGTATTCTTCACCAAACTGTTCCCACTTGTGTCCGAGTTGTAATTGTTTCTATAGGATATTTGATCGCCAGTATTGCATATGTACCAGTCGAAATGGACCAGAAATTCGCTCCAAGAGTCCGGCGGGTTGTCAAACATGGTGTCAAAAGAAGGGGCACTTATGAATGCCCCGTTGATTTTGCAATCCGGTGTATTGACGTCATAAAGGAAAACATGAGAACCGTTTTCTTGGTTTTTGATTGAGTGCATTTCAAGTTGACTTGGGGTTATTGGCAAAACATCGCACTCAAACCCTATCTTCAGTGCCTCTGCTTCGAAAGTTAAGTCAAGAGCGCCGTAAAGCATAGGATCGTCCGGTAGTATAAATCCTGTGGTAACAGTATCATTGGAGGTTTCCATTGGATACGTGAGATCCATGACGTGAATACCATAAAATAGTAATGTTGCAGAGGAGCCCGGAGTCCAGTGTGAGGATTGTGCAATATGCTCTCTTATTTTGAACACGTATGGTAGAGAGATGTCGCTTCGCACAGTTGTTGTCTCTATTGGAACGAGTACCAGCAGAGCGGTGGAGAAGACCATCTGCGTGCTTTCCATAAGTCACAATACCGACCTTGCATGCAGCAGCTTACTTACTGTAGCTATAATCAAGCATTGACCGGCTGTTGAGAGCATGACTGCCCAATGTCGATTTATGAGCGCCATATAGAGACTCGTGGGAAGCGAGACGGATACGTAATTTAGTGTCAAAGCCTTGTCCCTCTCGGTGGGCTTCTTCTGCAGTTCTACCCATGGCATCGAGACTTTGATCACATAATCTACCTGTTGCCAAAGTGCGCTGGTGATTAGAAGTACTTCTGAGAGTCAGCGAAGTTTACTCAATCTCACAGATATTAGAGGATCCTCACCTGCTGTCGGTCCATATTTCCACGAATAGTGGTATTTTTGTTCCGGGGTGCTGATGCCTAAATGCTTCTCGGAAAAGTAGTATAGCAAGGCGGTGGCCAGCAACATCAGGGTAAATGCAGTGGCAAAAGTTGCCATGACAGGCGTTGAAACCCAGAAAGGGTCCCATCCACTGCGAGTTGCACGTCTACTTTTCGCACTGATGAATTCCTCGGAGAAGGTCTCGTCTGAAGGTGTAAGGCATTGCTGCGTTTCACAGGCTTCAACGGGCGACTTAATGTCTCTGTGGGGGTGTCCAGGTATTAAGTGCATGGTGGAATACCAGCCAGACTGGTTTTAGCCGCTCAAACGAGGATTTGGCGCCGAAGTATTTTGAGTAGAAACCGTGGGTCTGGCTGAGGAGTGGCTCCGGCCTTGTGTCTCTCTGTATGTGCTTTGAGAAAGTGCTGTAGTTTGCGCTTGTCCGTGATCTTGACAAGACCAATTGTTGGTAGCCCTACTTTCAACCGGGGTTATAAGTCATGGATTATGCTGATGGAGTCTTGGAGAAGATAGCTTGTATGGAAAGATTGTCGATTGGAAATAGACCGGCCTTCTCCTGCTCACTCAAAGCTGCCACGATTATCAATCATTCATGTGCGCAACGCAATTTGAGCAAAGCGAAGCATCTAGAAGAAGGCCGAGCATAGTAGTCTGCAAGGCGTACTTTATACATGGGAGCTGTCTGTAATCTGAACTGTTAAGCTATTCTATGCCTAGTGGTGGGGACCTCTTCATACTCCTGGGCATAAAAGCTCCCCGGTATAAGTTACAATCATTCAGCAACAACGTAAAATCCTTGGCGGCTGAAACGAGGCACTTTTCCACACCGAGTTCCGACTACAATCGCGGCAGGGTCGTATAAGGTACAGTACCAAATCCCTAAGGACCACAAGAAGTGCTGCGTACGTGTCTGAAGGATCCAAGCATTAGGTGTCATCCAGCCTAAGCCCCCAAAAAGACTCAAATTTCTTTATACCCGAGACAACCTCAAATGGAAATGGCGGCATGATTGGTGCAAAAAAGGCTGCGTTGCAACCTCAAGAGGCCCCCAAGAAGTGCTTTGGCATGTCGGTACATCCTTCGCTCGTTGCACCAAATTTCTACACTCCGGCGCCTTGCAACAGTGCTACATAACGTTAAGCAATGGGACACCCCCCACCCGTACCACACTCGTGGCGATTCAGTCAGGCGCATGTGTTTCAAAATCCTTCACATTGCGCCCCAATAACAGAGTAGCGGGGATACCCGAGAAAATGGAAGTATACACAGTGGAAAAGCCACAATGCTACAGAGTACCAGGACCACAATAATCTCGAACTTAGCAAGGTTGGGAAAGGGGGCTGTAAGTATAGCGGCACGACGCAATTTCACCGACCATTGTGAAGAGGATTCTTACAATGATGTCAAAAACTGCACCTGCCAAGGAAACATCGCGAGTCAGAGAGTACTTCGCGCCGATTATAGCAGGAGCATATTTGTATGGTAAGACCAATATTCTGGCATTAGCATGCTTGTGGATGAAGCGCCGAGAATGCGTGTGCTAGAAAGGCTCTGACAGCCTCTGGGTTAAATGAACAGGAGGCTGGACTGCGTACCACGGCTACCCCATTATTGGCAGGTGGTGCTGATGCATGTCTGTATATCAGGCGACGAATCAACGCCTCTGGAAATGAATGATCGGCTGTTTCTGGCTGCGCCACGGCTACCCCAGTTCGAGAGTTATTGATGGCTTGCAGCTTGGCGCTGACAACTAATCTCGGATTGACGCAAAGATAAGGCAGAGACTCAAGAGACGGAATCATTTAACAAGACGAGACAAATCTGTTCTTGGAAGTGGGAATGAATACTACTCTGTGCATGGATGGGCCTTGAGTAGAACGTGTTCATAGACAGACCTATGGACTTGATCCACATTCAGTCACGACAAAATCTTCTCCAGCAGAGATTCGTAATGTGCAGTTTTAAGATATCGATGACCGCTTCGTCTTATTCAGCTTATTCATTTGGGACACCGAATGGTTCGACGGCTGAAGCCCTGGTACATACCCGATGCAACTCTTGCGCACACCATAGATGCAGCGAACCGCTGCGCAATAGCAATCAGGCTCTCACACTTCCGATGGCGTGGCTTATCTGGCCCCTCGGAGACTTTATACCTTGAGATGATCATGTTTTCGCATCGAACTTCGCTCTAAGTCTTAAGGTTCTCCCTTGATACTCATACCATTCTATAGAATCCTATGCAAAATGGGTGATCACGACGTCCAACCAACCTGCCTGAGTTCGGAAATCCACGATGCTGAAATTAGGGATCATTTCCTTCACTACACAGGTTGCATTGAGATCAGCGAGCGAGAACAGTTCTTCAGCGACAGTAACACCCTGTGGGCAGACGAGATCAACTACGAAATGAGCCGCCTACAAGCGCTCAGTCATGACGAAGATTGGTCTAGGGCCGCCGCCAAAGACCGTGTTGGCCAACAAAAAGAAAAGTGGCGCACCTCATGCGAAGAACAAATGAGGCGCATTGACTACCTGCGCAAAGTGATGGAGACTGAGAAGGATCCAGCAGAGGCGACCCTTGTTACCAACCTGAAGCAGAGCTCCGAAATCTGGAGAGCCGAAAGCTCTCACCAGGAAAGGCTCAAAGAAATAAAAGATTGGAGAGACAGCATCAAAGAAAAGGTCAATCCATTACCACTCTACTATTATGGTTAGGCTAACTCTGCCTCCGAACAGTCGGTAGAGCGGCGTGAGCAGTATAGAAAGCAACATGGCCTAGTCAGCCAACTGTATAATCCTCGCTCAGAGAGACATTTACCTCACAGGAACCCGGCTTTAGAGATTGATCTGAACATAGACGCAAATAATCCTGATACAGGACCGGATGGCTATTTCCATCCGACAATTCACCCCTCATCCACGGTACCTGTCGCCCATCATCCTGGCAATGAACCACTGTCGCGCGATGAAGAAGACTACAGTCCAGAAAAAGACATCAATGTCTACGAGCTAGGTTATAAGCCTATTCCCAGCAAAGTGGACCACGATAGTGAAGGCCAATGGAGCAGGCAAATAAGCGTCAAGACACCTTACTCGCAGAAGCACAAGGTGGAGGACATCCTCAATCTTGAAGACGCAAACCAGCCTCGACCTCTGCTGAAACCAGAAGACCCCAACCCGGGCTCCTTCCGATATTTTCACCTCCCAGCGAACAACATGACAGTACGTGTTTTCACTGCCTGGCTTGAATGCTAAAACATCATTCCATAGTGGGTTGAGGTTGGTGCTCTATAACGCGTCCGCTGTTGACGTACTCACATGTTCAAAGAGCGCGATAGCCCAATATTACGGAGAAAAACGCCCAGATTACGGTGGAATCTACAGAGCTGTGAGACCAGTCGATATGACCAAGACATATATGGTTCTTAGGCCTCAGTTCTGGCGCGGCCAGCAGCATGGTGGCAGAAGCGCTCTACCGCATGCCCGTCACATGCGGCCAATGTGTGAGAGAATATCCTCTGGTTAGTATTGTTAATTGCGATAACGATAACAAATTATGTTAACAGTGACAAGAACCAGAAAAGTTCGATACATCTTCTCAAAACATCGTACTTTTTGTAGGTCTCGACAGCTTTTCTCCTCGGTGGTCCTATCATTGATCGACACTAGATGCCCTACCTGCACTGGGAAACGGATCGTCAACGAGACAGATTTGCAAAAGAAATAGAGACCATCACGGCCGAGTATAGAGCCAAGAAAGTACATGAAGCTCAACAAACGAAACGGGAGAGACAAAACCTTCGGGCGCCTCTGCTCAAAACTAGTCTGCCCGAAACGCAAATGCAAGGTGCAAAATCCAAGTGGCATAAGGCCCAGGAAAAGATAAGTGGACATTGCAGCCTTTCTACTCAACATCAGGATCGTGGAGTAGAGAGCTTGATACAGCAAGGCTCGCATACGCAGACTCAGCAATCAAAACCGTTTGAAAAGCTTGCGATGGCCATGGGTCTGCGCCCTCGATTACCTGCTGATGGACGGCTCAGAATCAAGAACAATCTCGGCCAATATCTCATCGATGCTGCAAGGCTATTTGAGGCTATGAGCGCATATCGAGATCGTAAGCTGATGCAGAAATATCTGACCGTAGATCCACCATTGCATCCTAGGAGGACCTTGGATCAAGCCTATTATTGGAACTTGAATACAACGAGAACCCGTGATCGAGACCAGGTCGTTTATCGAGAAACGACAGCTAGACCTGAGGATTTTCACCAATTTAATGTCGAAGAAATGAAGTGGCAAGATCATGAGGATATGAAACTCGACCCAGGGGAGACGTGCAATAACTGTACATCTAATATCCGCAAACTTTCCCGTGTTGTTATGGTCGACCAATTATGGATGTGGATCTTGGATCGGCATACCATCCTTACGTCATTCCCGAAACGCTATGGCACTATCAAGAACGACGCATCAGGTGTGCATAAATCTATAAGGCTTAGGCTTGAAAGAGGCCAGCAGAACCAGATCCGCAGCGTTTTTGACTTGGCACTCATTATAATAGACGAGTGCTCCAACACGTTCTTTGATAGGACCAAAACACCGGACCGGCAACCCCAAGTAATTGATGCATTCTCGGACGCAATTGGGAAATTGGTAAGTATGCACAGTCCACAGGAAGTCATTGAGCTACAGGAAACCTTTGGCTGATATTATATCCAGACAAACAGGCAGACTCGAGCATTTGAGCTACTGTGGTACTGGACAGAAAGAGCTTGCGAAATCTACAAGTCACAGGGCAACCCCGATACATCAGATTTACATGTCGGCTTACTGGATATTTACCCAGAGGGCAAATTGCAACGGGAAATTAAAGACATATTGGAGGAGCTTGATATCATGATACATATCAATCGGACGCACTACCGGGTTTTAAAGCGTTTTGTCAGCCACGTCGAACATCTCATGAATCCCCAGGGCCAGTGGACAAGGCGACGTGGCGCAGAAACATCTCGCAACAGACGATCCATGCTCCATCCGACGGACACAGCAGCCTCTAATGTGAAAGAAGACCATGATTTGAGTTCTGTGTCTGGAACCATCCCAAGCAGCATTTGCGCGAACCAAGATTCTGTAAGTGAAACGGACCGAGGCTCAACCCTTACGGGCAGCAAGTACCCAAGCAGCATAACGACCAAGAAAGAAGGGGGTGACGATGTCGAGAAGAAGGAGGATTATGAGTGGTTTTGCTTAAATGCCGAAGAACTCCTTGACGAGGTTCAGGAGCGAATTCACGAGTTGGTAGACTTGAGGAACAGTGCTCAGAGCACTTCTGATGGGGTGAGTTCATGTTATCTTTCAAAGTGCTTCAACAAAGATGTCAGGCTAACCTGAAAGCGTGTCAGCTCAAGGACCTACTAGCACTGAAACAACAGCAAGCCGGTGTCGTCCAGGCTTGGCAAGCAGTCAAGTTATCTGCCGAAACCTTAAAACAAGGCCATTCGATCATGATCTTCACTGTCGTGACCATAATTTTCGTACGTAGAATCATCCCATAAGTAGCCATGCGATCGCTGATGTCGAACCTAAGCTACCCCTTTCGTTCATGTCGTCTGTTTTTGGGATGAATGCTGCAGAGTTTGGACAAGGCAATGTCAAGATCATTGACGAATTGAGATTAATAAGTAGGCTGGCTTCCTCTAGAATGATCTGTATGAGGTTTGATACCGGAGAAGCTGACAGGAAGAGTTCTAGTCCCCATCTCAGTCGCCATCATTACCATCACGGTTATTGTCGCTTTCGGCACCTGGATCAGAGCAGCGATATGGTACGGCTACAGAAACGCCACTACATTTGGTTTGATCCAATCTGGTTTCTACGAGCGATACCTCAAGCGAAATCAACCCGTCCGCACCAATGCAAGCCAATGGCTGATCATGGACGCCATGGAGAAGACGGAAAAGTTGCGGAATGAGGTTCGCAAAAAGGTGGTAACTGAACGGTGGGAAGGCAAAATGAGGAAAGCAACGGAGAACGAGGCGCTGTCCCCATCGATGATGCAGAATGGCAATGATAATGGTACGAAATATAGTAACGTGAGGAAAAGATGGAATTCTTTTGCCGGTGGTCAAAAGAACAGAGGTATTCTCTCTAGCAATGGACATAGAGCAAGGGACGTAGAGCGGGCAGAAGATTAGTCTGTTGCCCACAAATTGACGAATGATGAGTACCGGGTTATCCGGAAATAATTAAATCCAATTTCTTAATGTCTGCAATCGTTACTAGATAGAATCTCTGATAAATCCAGTTACGAATTGTCTTGACATGAATTGACATGTCTTCCTGCAAACCGTTTCACCTCGAGAAAGCTCCCTTCTTCTCGGCAATCTTTTTCTTAACCCATTAATGACCGTATGGTTCACTTCGTGTACATAGAGTTTTGTGCCTGGTATTTCTGTTTACGCAAATATCCACACAGAGAAATAAATAAGGCGACACACCGGAGCTTATCCAATCGAGATACAAATGCAAAACAGTGGCAAGGATTAACTTCTCCGAACAGATCTGAGCGACAGCCTCTAGTTTCCAAGCCCTTTCTGTTTGGAGTTGACGAACCAATTTTGTCATTGTAACTAAAGAAGCGGGCGGCACGAAGTCGAACTGCGTCAGCATACTGGGCTGCTGCTAGCTGGTTTGTGTCAGACCAAGTCTATTGAAAGATTGTGCTCTCACATAGTCTGGCCCAGAAGATCTTCTTTTGCGAGTTGTTAAACTTTTGAAGGACAATTTTGACAAGTTATTCTTCTGCCGCGTCTCGGTGCATTGTAGATCATGTTACGAGGAACGAGTAAGCTCTTGGTACAACGTAGTTCTCAACAACGTAGTTCTCATAAATGAAGGGAGTGGCCAGATGAGACGAGGTAGATGCTCAGGATGTGCCGTGCCTTCCATTTCTATGATACCAACATATTAGCCCTGAGAATTTTCAAACACCTCGTTAACTGAACAGGACCTCCTTTGCGCTGTTTCCTGATACACGAAACGACATCCATGGTGGGGGTTAAAGTCGACGCTACGCCGCACAACACCACTATAGGGTGCACTACACCACAGTTTCGTCCCCAGTGATTGTTGAAAGCCACCGTACTGTACTCTTACCAGGATGCTGCCATCTGGAAAAACAACTCATCACGATGAAAGAGCACGTAATTCCTTCTATATGGTCTAGAAACGGGGAGACTCGGGGTTTTGCCGAGCTGCAATCCCAATGAGGCAGGTCCTTATATTATCTGGCATGGTGCAGGCCACACAGTCCACTCCCGTTTGGTGGCCAAGATCGCCTACAGCCAACGGAGTCCGACTCTGAAAAGTCCACATTCGCCTGCAGGGCTAGCATAGTCTTTAACAGAAGACAGCTAATGCGCACAACCTTGTTAGAATCCACCTTCGACAGCCATGGTCATAAACTTAAATATGTCGACATGGCTGAGCGCGAGGATTCTTCTAGGATATGTTGTTGCCAAGGAATATTGATATCAATAGCGAGTACCTATGGGGCAAGCTGCTCGGCTGATGCAAGGGTTCAACTCTGTGTTGACGCCTCAAGAGCTATGATCTAGTGGAGGGCGCGAATAAGCAGGTTACAGCCACGAACATGTATCATCGATCAAGGGTCATTTAAGCGGCATGAAGTGCATTCTGGGCATGGCCCAAGATTTTGGTATACGATGGCGAAATTGAGAAGGCTTGGATTATAAAGTCGTTGAATCGAACTGAATGTTATCTTCTAGGACTACCACGTAAAACCACGACGATGCATTTGCTTAGTAGTATAGCAATACTAGCACTCCCTGCTCTAGGAAGCGCAAGCCGCCTTGACCCAAGTCAGGAAGAAGACGGTTCGAAAGCCAATTCAACCATTCCGGTCGCAAAAAGCTTCATTGTGGAGTACGCTCCTGTAGGTTTCCACCCATTAATCGCCGTAAATGAGGAATTGACCAACTTCAAGGGTGTTGCCGGTGCACGTCTGAGTTCCCGTGATGATCCTGACATCATAGTCGTCACAAGCTTTGAGAGCGAAGTCTTCACGGGCGCAAGTATTCGAACCAGCTCACACAGCACAGACAGCTTGCAACAACTGGAAGGTATCTTGCGCGTCTGGCCAAACAATGCGGTGTCGCTGGCGCCTCTGAATCCAGTAGCATTCAGTGATGCTGCTGCGGCTGGCGACTATAACCCGCACAATACCACTGGTGTAAACAAACTGCACGACCGAGGCATCCTTGGCCAAGGTGTCAAGATTGGTGTTGTTGACACTGGGACTTGGTACCGTCACCCTGCTGTGAGTAAATGTGTCCATTGGTCTCACATTCCGACTGACTTGAATAAAGCTTGGGGTAGGTTATGGTGAGGGTTTCAAGGTCGTTGGTGGCTACGATTTTGTGGGAGACGGCAGTAAGTCATTAACTCTTCAGCAGTCTTGTAGTATTATTCACTGACTAAAATTACTAGTTTGGCCATGGCAAGGAGAAAAGACGCCTGACGATGATCCTGATGACCTACAAGGCCATGGTAAGTTTCTTCGCGCATGAATGATAGAAGTCCATGTCAACTGACAGTGTGGCAGGTACGCATGTAACAGGTATAATTGTCGGCGAAACAGAACAGTTAGTGCAATCATATTCCAACACATATCGCTTCCGCTGACTATGGTGTAGCTGGACTGGCGTCGCACCGCAGGCGTCAATCTATTCCTATAAAGTTTTCTCTCTACTGGCAAGTTCGGGAACTTCCTCATCATTGATGCCTGCTAACCTGTTTTAGCCTCAAACAGATGATGCAACGCTGATCGAAGCTTTCTTGAAGGCCTATCAGGATGGTGTGAGTGCCTCGCTCTCTTGAGCAATTACTGAGTAGCGAGCCTAACCCTGCCATAGGTAGACATCATTACTGCTAGTATTGGTAAGTGATTCCAGGAAACCTTTTGGAATGTCCATTCCTAACCCGCCTAGGCGGACCCAGTGGTTGGAGCACCGGTGCTTGGGCTGAGGTGGCTTCGCGCCTGGTTGACCAAGGCGTGGTCGTGACAATTAGTGCCGGAAATAGCGGTGCCGCTGGGCCTTTCTACGCTAGCAGTGGCTCGTCTGGCAAAAACGTCCTCGCTGTAGCCTCCGTTGATACAGAGAAACATCCTGCTACACTCTTCGAGTTGACATTCTCTCTCGACGGTATCAAAAACATTACCAAGGTCTGTTTGCTTTATAGTCTCTCTAACAGAGTACTTATTCATTTCTATACGTTGACAGGCCGGATACCTTGCAGCGAATTCCTATTTCCCCCCTGAAGTGGTGGGGTGGCCAGTTGTGCCCTTAACCTTGGACACTTCCATCCCGGCAGAAGCGTGCACACCTTACGCGATTGGAACTGCCAGCCTAAAGGGGAAGATTCCACTCATTAGGCGGGGCACTTGCAGCTTTACGACGAAGCAAGAGAATCTTGTCGCTATTGGCGCGGAATACATTCTTTTCTATAACAACGAGCAACAGCTAGAGACACCACTGTCTCTTAGCGACGAGGGCCTCATTGGTGTCATCACTGCTGAAGCGGGACACGCCATTATTGCCACAGTTGAGGCGGGAGGTAATGTTACGGCCAACTTTTCAGGCAACCCGGAAGCTGTCGTAGGACTCGAGTACGCTGCCGAAGCACTTTTAGCTCTTGGGGTGACACATTTGATCTCCAGATCAAACCAGACATTGCCGCACCTGGGGGTCAGGTATGACCAATAGATAAAGCTCAGTGGATCTTCAAAGGCTGATCAAGTTACAGATATTTAGTACTTACCTCGACGGCACATACGCAGTGCTATCTGGTACATCGATGGCGGCCCCATACGTGGCAGGAGTGGCAGCTCTGTACATCAGCGCTCATGGAGGACGTGCTGTACATGGTATGGAATCTCTATCACATTCTTTCGAAGTCAACTCAGGAGGGCTGAACTCGCCGCAGGTAATGAATTTGCAAAGAAACTACATCGTCGCATTATCTCTAGCGGAACGGCTTTGCCCTGGTATGATGGAAGCACCACCGACTACGACTTCTCAGCTCCAGTTCCACAAGTTGGCACTGGTCTGGTCAACGCCTTTAAAGTGGTAAACTACACTACCGAGCTCACTTTCCAGAAATTTGCGCTCAATGACACGCGTCATTTCAGCCGTTACCACGATCTAACAGTCACGAACGGCGGCTCGAAGGATGTAAGCTACAAACTTTCCTACGAAGCCGCCGCAGGATTCGAAACCGCTGGATGGTTCCCGTTAGCGGACACAACTGGTGAAAAAAGGTTGAAAAAGTTTTCTGAGCTACTTCCCATCTCGCTGCCTGTTCATGTGTCTCTGCCTAGGGACTTCACTCTGGAACCCGGTCAAAGCAAAACAGTCTCGTAAGAGTTCCCTGGCCCAAATATCTGGAATCAACAGACTAATTATTAGTGTCAACTTCCATAATCCCGAATCCCTAGGATGGAACTCGTCAGCTTTGCCGTTGTACAGTGGCAAAGTCTTTGTTATCGCTAGCAATGGCGAGCAACTTTCCATTCCATATTCAGGTGGGTCTTATTCGGTGGTTGGAAATTGCCTGACTAACAAGATCTCTGTAGGTTTGGGCGCCGACTTGAAGGCTGAACTGAATCCAAACTACCGCACTGGACATCCTTACTCGAGGTCAACAATCAGCTCATCAGCATTGCGCAAAAGTCAAAGTATGTTTCATGAAGCTTGGACACAGCAAATGTTCGCTGACACGCAGCAGCTACACTTTCGATCTTTCAAGACAAGCACAAGATTTCCCAAAGATCTGGACAAAGCTTGTTTGGGGGACCAAAGAGGTCCGCTGGGATGTAAGAGCTTTCAAACCCTTTTCCTTGGCTACATATACTGAGAAACAACAGGTTTATGAGGCTGGATGGTCAGAGAGGAGCTGGGAGTACCCTCCAGTCCCCGGCCAAAACGGCTACATCGGTCCCGCAACTTCGTGGGTAAATGGTGGCCTTGTCAACTGGATTGACCCCAGCCGTGGCGATGATCCCGATGAGACATGGACCTACCCAAAAACCGATCTTGTCCGCAACACGGAGGTTCAGAACTTCTACCATGAGTTTTGGTGGTTCGTAAAACTGGGCAATGGTAGCCAGATTGAGCCAGGAAGATACTCGTAAGTGATCTCCGGCCCCTTTACAATGTCATTAGAAATGATAGGCTGACATCAATAGCATGCGTTTCGCTACGCTCAGGCCTTTTGGGAACCCTAGGGCTTCGGACAACTGGGAAGTTTTCAAGACGCCAGATATTGAAGTGTTGGGCAAGTATAACAGAACAGATTGATCGCTATCAATTATATGAACAGTCACCGTTTTGATCTGCATATACAGGCGACTAATGTCGGAACAAAGGACAGCTTTACCCAAGTTCCGCCTATGGTTGCATATCAGATACGTTGAGTGCGGATCTATATCAATGGAAATATGCACAAGCGTATCAAAGATACAAGCTTGAGAATATGGATACACAACTTCTTGATTGTGCCTTTACTATGATTGACCTTACTAGGTTAAAATAATCAGCTGAGCCCTCTCCCAAATGCCTTAAGGTTGATTCTAAAGCAACCTACCAAAATGGCGTTGTGGGCTACACAGTCGCCTGAAGTAAGGGGGCTCAAACATTCCGAATCAGGAAGTTTTAAGCACTGATTGGTGCCCTTGTAGGTTTCTTGTGACTTCCACACGTCGAGCCAAGGCCTCTCAAAGGACCCGATGGCCGGATCACATAAGAATTAAATGCGCCTTGACCAATTTCATTGTCATCTCCGTCTTCCGTGTGCGCATCAACTTGATCAGCTTCTTGTGATGACCACAAACATTGTTTTGGTGCTGCTATAATCACAGTCTGATGGTCCAACACAGAAACATTCTGATACCAGATACGCTTCTTTGATAAACATTTTCCATCTTTCCCCAAAGGCCGTTCCCAACTACTACTACTTTAAAGTTAAGTCTTGCCTACTAAGCACAAATGGGAAGTTTAGAAGAACGTTGAGGACTGAACTCATAGACTGCGGCCAAACTTTATGCCTGGCAGGGTCCTTCTCCTTGACGAAAATCTGCCAGCGTCAATAACCATCAGCTGTCCCCACCTCAATCATGGCCATTGCTAACGGCGACTGAGTTGTCAGTGGCACTGCTCTCAAACCCACTCCGAGATCTCACACAGATACATCTTTACAGGTGACGGCAGATTTGTGATTGACCAAACGGTCCAAGCGTCTGTTGAGAAGGAACCCGCTGACATCAAGAAATTGCATCATTTCCTGTGAAGCTAAAGTGTCTGTGAAGATATGTAATCTTCTCAGGAATCAGGATGGCGCTTAGGACACGCGCGTCCAAAACCAAATATCAGACCGTTTGGATTTTGCACTGGACTTTGCAAAAGTTTGAGGTGGGAAAGGCGGCCCTCATTGGGGTTTGAACCGCAGCGCTGCATTGTGTCCGAATTGCTGGTATTTAGTTTGGCCCTGCGACGCTCATTCGCGGTGTAGGTCTGATTAGGCTCGTTGCAATTGCTGCAGCGAAGGCTTCCAAGGTCTATCCTATCGTCATCACCAACCTGAAGCCGAAGCGTCTGCCGCTTACGAGATCCTTTGAAGCCGACTAACTCACCTAACAAGTCAACACATCGCTCGATCCAGCCAACGGTGCCAAAGAAATGAAAAAGGTCTTGGGGTATAGAGCCCCTCCAGCGGTGTTGCAATGCACTGGCGTGGAAAGCGGTGCCATCACAGCGATTTTTTACTGTTAAAAAAGGCCTGCCACTTCCATAGTAGAGGCCGGACGGTTCGTTATGACCCACCCCCTTGCAAGCACATTTCATGAGGTGAGTTTCTTCTTGAAAACAGATCACCAGTTTGACAAGGTCAAGGAGCAACATTGGTGATAACGCGGGGTAACTGGCGAACCGAGATACCCCGAACGGGGAAATTCAACCCACGTGTCATGTGCCTGGCTCAATGGAGCAGCAAACCACAATGTGCACTGTAGATGGGCTGCCAGTCAAATCGTCAATGCTTGGAATATCTGATGCGAATACGATTCGAAGACTATGCATACTTCTCAGAGACGTGGATAGCTTTATGGGCCTCTCCTACAACATCTTGAATCCTTGATACCAGTCAACGAGTTCATTGAGATTGGCCCTGGTCTTCATTTCTAGGCGCCAATTCAAGATGAATCAGATGGGGCAGTTGCCGGAAGGTCCTTCTGCACAGCAGAGCTGGCCGATATCTAATCTGCAGCCGGTGCTCGATTGCACTACTGAAGAGGACGCGACATCTCCTGAACTTTACCTGGCGGCAGGATCCATTTGCACGCCAGCGGAGACATCTATAGAGACCACATCGCCGACGAGACTGTCAAAACTTGATGGTTTCGCGCTCAACCAGAGCTATCAAAGCTACCGCGAGGAGTTGCGAGGCCTCATATTCCATGCGGCTCAATCTACAGCACCAACCCGCGAGGGAAGCCCCGTGACGGGGGCCGTCGACGAGGATTGGTTGCAGCAATTTAATCGAGGCTCGAATCTGTACCGGGACAGGCAAGCTACGGCGGCTATTCTAGGCACAGCGAATCGCGTCATGTATCTGAAGAACTATCTCTCAGCTGTTGCCCCGTGGGTAAGTAATTAGCATAATCTCAACTTTGGGGTTCGATCTATCAAACCAAATTCTCACAATACCATCTATAGCTCGACATGTTTGACAGCGATCGTGCCTTTGGTCTTCAAATTCCCGTCCTTGCTCGCACTTCGCCGCCTCTACTTTACGCAATACTCGGAACCTCCGCCCGGCAGATGGAGCGTAAGGAAGGGCGGCAAAACGAATTTGAGAGCTTGGAGCTTTATCACGAGGCCATCCGTCTGCTGGCTCCCCTGCTATTGAACCGAGACCTCGTTGTGATCCCAACTTGCGTCATGCTCTGCGTGCTCGAAATGCTGTCGGCCAGAGCTCAGGACTGGAGGCGACATTTGGAAGGCTGCGCCTCACTGTTCAGCAACTTTGGTGTACACGGCTTCGGTGGCGGCTTGTTGCAAGCAGTCTTCTGGTGCTACGCGAGAATGGGTATGTCCTATGAACCTATCCGCTCCACAACGCCATTTGTCTCATGGAACTAATTTGGTTGCCAACAATCCGCAGACCTTTGCGGAGCCCTGATATCAGATGGTACACAGAGCACCCTTGTACCTCCAGCTAAATGGCTGCCACCGGATTCTGCCATGGCAGATGGCCGTGCCTTGTTTACCGGCACGCAAAGCCCAGACATGTACGCAAACTATGCGGTATGGCTCTGCGCAAGAGCGTGTGATCTGATGAACGAGCGTACTCTGTATCTCGAACTAGGCAAGAAGAATGGCTGCACAGGCGAAGAGTTTAAAACTCGATGGACAGACCTTTGGGAGGAAATCCAAGTATGGATTCAAAATATCCCACCGGAGTTCCAAGCAATCAGCACCGCGGACACAAAGCCATTTTCTCAGATTCTCTATCCGCACTGGGCTGCCATTTCTTCCACGCAACTTCACCACACCGCTTGCCTGCTGCTTCTAGGAATTATGCCGAAGCCCCCGATCCAATTGGGACTTGGCGGATCAGTGGTGTGGCATGCAAAGCAAATATGTGGCATTTCTCTCACAAACGCACACCACGGCTGCTTAAACAATGCCCTTCAACCCATATGGCTCGCTGGACGAGTACTTAGCCATAAGTCGGAGCACGAAATAGTCGTCAAATTGCTGATGAGCATAGAAACGCTAACAGGCTGGGGAACCTGTTGGCGGATAGCCGACCTGGAGTCAGCTTGGGGTTACAAGGTCAAGCGTATACCACAACTTTAATAGAAGGCTTGAAATAGGCGTAATTATACTGGGGGCGTTTATTCAAGTTGCCTAACGCTCTTGCAAAGTCCCTTTTAGTGATTGCTTCCCATTCTTGGTCTGGTTAAGTCCTCCACTCCGTTTGTAGAACGACTTTCCAAGGATTCATTTCCCAGCCAGTGATCAATTCCACCCTATTTAGGCCGTTCAGTATCGTTTCGTGCTGGTTTTCATGAGTCAATCTCTTGGCAGCAGTAATAAAAGATGCCAACAAAGCCGGATCCCAGCTGGAACGTAGGTCATTACATAGCGATATCCCACAAATCCGGCGAATATGCCAAAGGGAAGATATAGTAGATGCTCGATATTTCTTGGACATTTGAGCCGTCCGTGGTTTGTGCAGTAGCAGCAGGAGCATTGCGGTATGATAGAGCTGATTGGCGAAAATCCCAGCACCATGTGTGAATAGCAACAAGGGGAAATCAACATCCGAATCATCTCCTTCCAGTATTGGTTGGAACTCATTTGGTCGTGAATTGTACCAGTTATGGAGGCTCTCAAAAAGTGCTGCCCAAATGCCAACGTGGCTCCCCGGCAAAACTTCATCACCAAAAGTCTGTCCATAACACAACTGAACAGCCTGTGAGCAAAGAAGTAGCGACTCGCTGGCACACATAAAGACGGTCCGAGCTGTTTCAGTTTTATGCCAGGGCGTGGAATAGCTAGTCAAAGATGATATTGGGATCGCTGCCAGAGGACGTTCCTCAACCAGTGCTTTGCTCAGATCTATGCATGTCTCAGTAAGTCTCTCAGTCTTGTTCGGGTTCTCGATAGTTATACCGAGCCTGATCTGCAAATGGCATCCCAGGATGCTTATAGCAACAGTTGGTTGGCTCATTTTTAAGCTCTCAAAACTATCCTCCAGTGGATTCAGATATAGACTCCTTGCATTTCTCAAAACAATTCTGAGGAATTGGACCTGAGGCGATTTATCGATTGACACTAGATTCGGATCCGGGCTCTGTTGTATGTTTTCCATGGAGTCGGGAAGCTTTATCTTCCCCCTGCGCTTCAGGAGGGCTTGAGAGAGGGCCAAAATCTCCTCCCTAATGGAATGCGAATATAGCGCGAGCCGAGAAACGTAGACACCAAAACCGTGCCCGAGGTCGCAAATGTCTAACTACGATGAGAGTGAGCTTTCAATAGGCTTCAAGTCATTCGACACAGTAACCTACCCAGGTGGCCACTTCGTATCTCCAGTGCTTCATAAGATCGTGGGCCTCGTTCTCGGAAGTTTTGATTGGAAGTACGATGCGGAAAGGAAGTTGAGATTTGAAAATTAAGTCGTCTAGCAGCTGTTCATCTCTGGAAACGACAGCAGCCTCAAAGGAGTGTTCCTGGGATTGTTGCAATACTCTTGGTAGAGGCTCTTCCCGTAAGGATAATAGCCCATCTAGTGCATCATGAAAGCCGCCACCCACCGAAGTGCTGTCTGTCCCAAATGGTGGGTAAGTATTTGATACATGCTGGTTCGACGAGAATTCAAAACTCGACTGCGTGGTGCGAAGGGGGAAAGGATCCGTATTTCTCTCATTTCTCCAAGTATCCCTTTCGGGATTGCTCAAGATGGAGGCCGGTGCTTGCTTGGAAGTGATACGATGATTCGTAGGAGTTTCAACATTTGTAGGGGATGTGGGGGTCATAAACTACATGGCATGAGCATGTGTAATACGGAAATGCGTCGTAAACGATCGCGACGTATTCGGCATGGTATTGACATACTTTGAGAGTGCGGTAAGACCTTGTGTTTGAAACTGGAGAGTCTTGCTCAACAGATAAAGAGTTCTTGGGTAAGAACGATAGTCGAGTGCCGTATTGGCATTGAAACCCACCGTTGATACAGCGCTGACATTGCGGTTTCTTTTCATCGCCTGTAGCTATATGCTTAGCGCCTCAGTCTGTCAGATGCCATATCTTCTGATGCCGAAGTTTGGAAGAGACCCGTTCGGAACAAAGTATGAACATTTATTTTGTTGCAAAACCAGGGCATGGGTGAGGCAGGGGGCAAGGCTCACACTTGCGACGGCGGACACGGCAGCCCAAACAGCCGGTCCGGACCCTCTTGGCAGTCATATCGCCCGCTCAATGAGGGATACCAGGACAATCTTCGTTCAAGGATCCTCTCGGCTCTGTGGGTCAGTACCTGCGGCTCTCGGGACACGCTTCTGTAGGATGGGGGCGCTCCACGATCTTGGGAAACTTGAACCACCCTTGAAGTCCCCACCCCACGTACTTCAGTGGGCGAATCTGGATGATGAATTTTGGTGGAGAGGATGATTGCTAATCGCTGACGCTGGCCAGATTGAACAAACTGGCATGAAGGACGAGTCAATTGAAGTCGAACCCTAAACAGGTAGGTGGTGCCGCTTCGGCCGTGATTCATCGTGTGATCCCACCAATCGTTTGAAAGCATTGAAAAAATGAGGGGAAGACAGCGAAGGGGGGGGTTATGCCAAAAATCTGTATTCGTCTGTGGGCAGTGCTTAATAGTGCCACAAATAGTAAAAGAAAATACATTTATGAGACGCCTCTGAGGATTACTCACAAAACTACGGCTGCAAAATTATGTCATATGCAGACGGAGTCGACCAATTTGATTCAAACTGTTAATTTTCACCATTATTGAATAGGTCACTGCGCGTGATTGAGGATTTTGAGATACCATAGTGAAGAGCCTCAAAAGATTCAAAGGAAAGAAGATAACCTCGTCAAGTTCGAGCATCGTGCATTGTTGGTCCTGAGAATAAGGAGATTAAGTTATCTGGCCGCAGTGTCACCAGTTTACAGCTACTGTGCCACCGGGCGTTGTGCATCCCAGCTCAAGCTATGTTCGACATTTGAACAGGTGATGGGTCATCCTGAGAACCTCTTCTGTGCTTTCAACGGAACCTGGTTTTACAAATTACTTATTCTTTCATTCAGAACTTAACTTCTAGTCTACATTCGTTTTTCTATTGGTTCAGGCATGGCAACTACGCTAGTGATAGACGTTGTAATTCCTTTCCCACTTGATTCGCCGTCGTCAGACGCCTCTGTGGCAGCAATTCCTCTCGTCGCCGGGTCTTCCACAAGAAATGTGCTGAAATGATCCACCTCATCTTGTTGGCCGAGCCCTGGTGGTGGAAACACTCTGTTGATGATATAATGAGCGACAAAAGATATGGTAAAGCCCAATGGAAATGCGAGATAAAAGAGCTCGCTCCATGGTCTTGACACAGTAACTCGGCTAGGCGTCACATTTTGAGCAAAACCGGGGAGTTGGGTTGCAAAGCCAAGCACCCATGCCACGAAGCTTCGAATGTTGAAGCCGTGGTAGGCATAATAGATGCCTTCGGGTTTGGCATGGTAAAGATCGCTCAGCTTAAGGATTTGACGGCGAACCAACCAATAATCGCAGATTTGTATGCCGATGATGGGGCCCAAAAAGACACTGTACGCCGACAGGACGGAAATAAAGACGGCCGCGGTGGAAAGTAGCTCCCATGGACAAAAAGCTATACTCAAGATGAGAGCGATGTAACTGCCGCGGCGGATATTGATGTACGAGCAGAGCAGACCAGCAAGGTCCATGCCGGCCGAATAAGCATTGTCTACGACATTGATGCCCAACTGACTCATGAGAAGACCAGCGCCAGCAAAGAACGCAGCAGCACGAGAACCAGGGCTGTAATCTTCTTGGAGCCACATCAAACAAATGACAGCTAAGATGGTCAGTATCAGGTTGAAGTTTGTGGGTTTATGTGCTTACGCGGATTCCAAACTGGTTCGCCCCAGAAAACCTGTGTGGCAGAAGCTACCAAGCAACCAAAGACCGGGATTAATGTTCCGAAGAGCCTACAAAATGTGAGACTCAGCATAGATGCATCATTGAGTTCAACTTACATGATCGAAAACCATTGGCCAAAGACTTGGTCGCCTGGTTTGCGAGCAAATCGGGTGTAATCGTTCGCATTGGTCAGTCCCACAGCGATGCCCCCGACAATTGCATTAATGGAAGATACCATGGTCCAGCCAAGGTCGCGGGAGCTCATGGGGACTGAATTCTGTGAGAGAAGAGGGCCGCCTCCTTTGGCTCTGGACAAAGCCCAGATCATGATGGAAATTAAAGTCAGAAGGGCGTAGATGTTAAAGGCAAGAAGAAGCTTCTTGATCTTATGTGGCGGGATCCATATGATAGGCACCATTGCCACATTAAAGAGAATCCAGCCAATAAATTGCTTTGTGTCCAGATTTGAACCTTGTGGAAACACATTGCCAAGACGGTGGAAGCCGGGGCTGATGGCTGAGAGCATAACGGAGACACAGATACCGCCTGTCCATGATGTTACAGCGAGCCAAACAATGGCAAGGATGATCCTCTGAGTGATGGCGATAAAGGACCCATAAGGACCCCAGATGAAGCGCGATAGCACGGGAAAGCCAATGTGGTATTTGGCGCCAACGTGTCCGTTGAAGACAACCACAAGCGCCGTGATGATCCTGCCAATGATTGTAGCCACAATGACCTGCCACACACTCAAGCCGATGGCAACAAGAGAAGCTCCAATTTGCCAATTTGCAACTAGATAATTCGTTTAGCTGAGAGAATCTTTGGCTTCTTAGGACGTGAAATTACCGGAAATCGAATTAACGATCCAAAAGGACATAAAGGTGAAGGTGGTCCACGTCCGCCGCTGTGGTTCCAATGGCCGAATATCATTGTTGATCCAAACGCTGGAGCCAGACCCGTGAAGATCGGGCAGCTGGACCCACTTCAGGATAGATCCGAGAGACATTCTGAGATGCAGCCTCGGGGTCTCCTAGTATGGCTTTCAATCTAGGATCGCAAACTGAAGCGAAGCATATGAATCACCTAGACCGGTGTAACGCAATGCATTATATTATAATTTTGATCATGCTTCCCGGTATCAATACGACCTTTGAAGCGATCCATGAAGCCATCGAGATCTGATGCAGGGTGTAGTGCCCGATTAAGCGCCGAGCCGGGATCACATTGATTTACCACACCTCGTCCTCCAATGACAATTGCGCGACGATAAGCACTTAGGACATTGCGTTGATCGCTTGGTTCCATCCCCGTCAATCATGCATCAGTTGCTGTGCTTCAGCCTTGATCGATACTCAGATACAGGTATGAGTTGGACTCGTGCATTAGCCAATGATGGGTACTGTCCGTGTCTCTCGTCCCCCCTGTGCTCGCTCGCCTGCTTGTCAGTCGGCGGGTTTTGAACCCCGGTCTGCCCAGCGGAAAAGTTTCGTGGCAGGTCTTATTAGACTAACTAATCTCAGCATGCTTTGGACACAGTAGGTAACACTGCCCCTTTCCACAGAGAAAAACCTCCGAAACGCCTCTCAGTATCGACCTGGGAGTACGATAAGCTGCATGTCAAGAGATGCCCCACACCGAATCATGTCGGGACCCTTCATACGACCGGAGAAATGCATGCGCCTACAGCTCTCAGCTCACGTATCAAGACTTGATTCAGCCATGAACTACCCCACACTCTTATGCTGCAACCAGAACGTACAAGTCCGGTATAAGTAAGGCAATCTCGGTCCTTGAGTCATATCATGATCGCAATTATTCTCAAACGGATCTGAACGCTAGTAAAGCTTGAGTTACATATATTTATTGCTGTTTTTAGCCTATTAATGTTCATTCAAAGCCAAGAGCAGAAGGGGGGAACAGTATTAGGACATATTCAACTGACAGAGTTGCTGCTCACTACAGCTTAGCTCTCCATCCATGGCACTGTACAGAAATGTTTCTTCAATCAGCCGGCAACTTGGTCGGGTCTCCCTACGAAACACGAAGGGCACATTGACCCTCACGGATATATCTCGTCAAGCGGTAAGGTCTGTAACGGGCACTCCCCATCAAAGCCTTGTTCAGTCAGCACAGGCTGAGCGTCCCACATCTCCTTTATTTGGACTAGACACGACGGCAACGGTCCATTCAGAACCGCCTGTGAGCCAATGTCTTCAGTCTTTGGCAAAAGCCTATTTGTATCTAAGGTGTCTTCGCCGAAGTATATCAGAACCTCAACGGCTGACTGGTATATAGTTGTCATTGCGCAACTCGCATTCTTTTATAATCGCTGTCTTGTTGATTAATGCAAATTGTCATATTGGCAGACGTATCGTCGTCTCTCGAGATGTGCCAACGTATTGTTGAGCTGGACGCCGATTTGTAACGTCCCGCCAATGACGTAGATCGTTCTATTCTCCTGGTCCGAAGGGCCCCAGACATAAGACAAAGCTAGTTATCCCCGGCGTTCATCCATCTTCAAGTGTCAAGGCTGTCTCCCGAACTCGAAATCTTGAAGTTTGCTATTTTCCCGAATGGGTGGGAGAATTGTGAGGAGGCGAAGAAAGCCCTAGCCGAGAGGATCAGAATAGAGGTCCTCGGCCACATCCACATGATGCTGCTGCAGGTATTCTGCACGTTCCCTCTCAAGATTTGAATCTACATCAACGTGGTGCGCCTTTTGCCCTGGACTGGACCCTACTCCAAGAATTGACCGATGAGCCTCACAGATTATTCATGCCTGACTATGTCCGGCTTTTTCAGCTAAGATTCTACGCTGTTTCAAATCGTCGCGGGGAAAACGTAATTATGCTTCTCGTCATGTGAGGCGACGCACAGCCACATATCACGGTCACAACAAGCACCAAAATAAGAATGAACGATCAAGACACATATCATCTTGCTTTTTGCTGCTTAATATTGATAGGGTATGTCGACATGTCCGCTAACACATGCATGAGATGGCAGGGCATATGGCTTGACTAACGAGAAATCTAAGATATATCGGTACGAAATCTCCATTCGCAATGCGGTGAACCAAATGCACATTCAGAAACCAATTAATATGCATGCCCATATACAGTCACTCACTATCAAATTCTGACAGGCTTGCCCAGTTCTGGCGAAAGGTCAACGCTGCAAACCCTTGGGCACGACTCTTGAGTCGTAACATTGGCCAGAATCTCGATCCACTGAATGTCCTGGTAGGCTGCGCCGCCAACAGGCATCAGGCCAGTCCATCCGGGCTTTCCATCGCTCCAGGCATTGAAAACAATCTGACTGGGGTCCTTGGGGACCTGGAAAGCCATGGCAAACGTTTCCTGTCCGTCGAAGCTCCAAGTTGTCATGCCGGGCGTCCAGTCCAGACGGTGTGTATGCCATTGATCCCAGGTGCCGCCATTCGGGAGAGTAAGCTGGTTGCTGGCTCCAGGGACAACAGTATCGGTCTCCTCAATGTAAGAAGGCTGGTTGGTGTAATGGATCTGGCTGGTGGGGTCGTTGGTCAGGACCTCAATGTCCGACTCCTGGCGGTCTTCGTAGCGGTCGGCCCACAGGAAGGTAAACATGGCGGTGCAAGCGCCAGGCGATCCGTGGGTTCTGGCATGCATTCGCATGGAAGCGTGGTCGTTCAACCACCTAGACTCAAACTCGGCTGAAGTCTGGAAATCGGGGTCGACACGAGCAGTGCGCATCGTCAGCATCGTGTCACTCTCGCCACCTTCATTGCGCGCAATGTACAGGTTGTTGTACGAGTTGACATTGGGGAAAGTCGCGTTGCCGTTCTCCCAATTTTGCGGGCCCCAATATTCAGTGAACCCTGAGTTCCAGTTGAGGTAGGCGTTGGGAAAATCGGCGTCTATGTTGCCTTGGACGGTGTCGGGAACAACTGGAGGCGAAGCTAAGGCGTGCTCAGATAGAGAGCGGAAGTCCCAGAACCCATGGTCCTTGTAGTAGGTGGGTGCAGACCCATCGATGAGGTAGCAGTCGCATTCCGAGTCGTCAACAACGGTCTGCGCAAAGGCTGAAGCAGCCAGCAGCGAGGAAACGAAAGCAGCGTTTACCGAAGGCATCTTGGTCTACAACAACTCCTTGATTGAAGCTACGGAGCTAGAGACCTTTTTCGTCAGCGCTGGCTTGCAAGAGATTATATAGCCTGTAAGATTTTGCCATAGGGGTGAGGGTTCTGTTAGTGGATGGTACCCATGTCGGCCCCTTGACCTATGTTGGACATGACCGAGCATAGGGTATAGGTGTGGACACCTCCATCATATCATGGCGCAGTTAATGACCTTGACGGTACTACGATAATAGAAGGATTTCTATGCTCCATCATTCGCGGGATAAGGGAGCCTAGCCGAGTCGATCAAAACACCATATCTCAACACGCCTAACAAATGCTTTGCGATGCTCCGGAAATTGCAGTCCAGCCACGTGCTTGCAAACGTTTTACCATTGCCGACTTGACGATGTACCATGTGGCAGAAGCCCGTCGAGAAGGCCTCCCTCGGACAAGGATATCAATCTGGCACCGCCGGCACAGCGGCTACTGACATCAGCCGAATCCTCCTTTAACTCTATTGTATTCTAGCTCAGCTAGCCTGGTCGAATCCTGTAGCCATCTACCGGAACTTTGGTGAATGAGCTGACGCCAAGACGCTTGTGAAGCATTTTACAGGGGTCTCGAAGCCGCCGTCTCCACTCCGTTCCGCCCTGAATCTTGGATCAGGCACTGTGATCATCATATTCCTCTCGTATTCCTTACCAGAAGCGCGTGTGTTCAATACATATGCCCCTAAGAAAATTACCTTGGGATGCTCCAAAAGCGCAAATTATGAACGCGCAAACTACCCACATATATTAACAGAACGAGAAGAAATAGTTCATCAACAGGACCACAAGAGCATAAGGCCAGCAGATTAACATATTGAACACGAAAACTTGCCACTCCTAGGAGGCCTTGCGAAGAGCTCCGCAATCGCTCTTGAAGTGGCCCCTCTAGCAAGGAGGAAAAGGCATCAGGACCTAGCGCAATCGTGGTTAGTCGAGCTTGGTGCCGATCGGACAACGAATGGTGACTCGAATAATTGAGTCCGAATCATTGTGCTCTCGTTTCGTAGCGCGTATCCACTGGGTTTCGAATGTCTTTTTTTTTCTCTAGACTATCATTCTTCTAAACCAAGTATACGTCCTATCCTTTTGGGGAGAAAACGCAAGCAAGGCGACTAAGTGGTTCAGGGTAAGCTGGACGAGTATCAGTTGCCACCGCATTCGAATGGTAGGCCATTGCGATATTGTAAGCTGTACCTTACTTAATCAAGTTGTGTTCTTCAAATTAATGGCCCACCAAACGCTGGGATATGTATTCGCTCAATACTTATAGCAGAGGGTCAAGACTAATCCAAAGGCTGGCGAACATGAGGATGATGCAGTTGACGCCACAGATAAGAGGCATCAGCTCGCCAAAATCGGGAACCACCTACCTAACAAGCATGGTTCAAGAGCAAATGAAGAGTCGTTGAAGCTGAGTGCTTGGTAGAAGTTTGATTTAATCTAGGTTAGTACACTGTTTGATCTGGCTTGTTCCCGACTGTTAGACCGAAGGTAACGGGCATTATACAATTTCATTACTACCCGTAGGCTGATTGGACGAAACAAGTCTCGTATGGGATGAATTACAGCTACGTTGTACAATCATGTGTCTCTATTGTCAAGTACATCACTCATTCGGCCTGAACGAGACAATAAGAGACTTGTGAGTTCCTTCTCAGCAGCCGTGTAGGTACACTACACTATCAGCCACACAGAGCTCAAAAGCCATCACGAGACAATTCTAATTAATGAGAAATATGAATGACAATCTTCTGAAAACTTGAAATCAATCTTCTATATACAATTTGACCATACGATTGGGTTTATACAGTTGCTTTGCTCCTGCTGAATCAAAAATCACGTAATGTAACCTGGAAGGGACAAAATTTGTGCGAGAGCTTCGATACCTTAGCTGGTAATTACCTCTTGATGCTGAAGAAGAATCGCCTAGCGATGTGAAGCCAATTACTGAGCCTCGAGTAAATTGTGTCTGACGAATTGTCGGCCTACTACATCGCCGTTAAGAACATCTTATAGAAGCACTACAGCATAGCTGTTATCTAACCTGTCGGATTCATTGTCTGAGTGAAGTGCGGCCTGGAATTGTAAGTGCCCGTGGACTTTCGATCCTCATCCCGCCCTGGAAACTGTTTATCAATAGTTGTCCTTGATTCGCCTTCAATGCAGCTAAGCCTGCTCCGTCATCCAGCCGATCGACTGAATGCCACCTTACCGGCCGCGCCCCCTGCCTCTTTAAGGCCTGAGAGCAACCTATTTTCGACGCCATTTTGATGCCACACATGGAGCATACATGATTCGCAAGGATCGCCAGAGCTGAGCCTGCCCTTAGATGGTCAAACGTATGGTCAATAGGTTGAAACTGGGTTAACAGCGATAGAAAACGATACAGCAGTAACACTTCCCTTGGCGTTCCATATGACAATGTTATAAAGCCGAGGGTTTAGGTATTTTATAGAGCGAGCTTCGTTGTGAACAGGGTCACACTGGATCCTACTTTTGAGTTGGCAAAAAGAAAAAAAATCGAAGACATACAACAGCCGGTATTCGCTGGTCGTCACCGACCCAACTACTAATCTGCCCCTTACAAGTTTAACTAGGGGAGAGCGGACGGGATCCCGTGTATTCTTGTAGGTATGGTCGTATGTGCTAAACTTGCGATTGCATGAAGTCTATAAGCCTAATGCATCCAGTGATACTACAGAGG
>PXOD01000060.1:0-54581 GCA_003012165.1 Paramyrothecium roridum | reverse complement strand
GATCGTGATGTGAGCATGAGGCTGTGGGCGTGTCGCATTGCCCTCACTGCTGACGCTGCACCTCGTGAGATCCTCTGGATTAGGCATGCGCTGCGATGCACACGCTTGCGTAGGAGAGAGCCGCAGAGGCACGCCGCAGGACTTTTTGGACCTTTGCGATGCCTTGCAGCGCGCTGCGGACTTTTCCCCATCAGCCGGTGCCTGGGTGCCTTGCAGACAGAGAGGCTGAGCCCAGCGTGTTGGGCCCCCGAGCCGCTCCAGGCGAACCCCCCCCCCCCCCCTTGCCTGGCTTGGCCTTGTTCAGGCCGCCTGCACCCCGGCTTTTTTCATGGCAGAAGCGGGCTGGGTCGTTCAAGGATATGCGGTGTGTGACGCAGCCGCGGCCCATGACGGGGGAGGCTCGTTCAGTCACTTCAGTGAGTAATACAGAGTACTGAGGTCGACAAGTGGTCAATTGGGGCCTTTTTTTCTTTCTTTTCTTGTTTTGGCGGGAGTGCCTGGGGGGCTCAACGTCAACAATACCCTGCAACGCCCACAATTTCCGAAGCCCGCTGACATAAGCTGAGAAGAGTGCTCTTCTCCATCGTCGAATGATTAATTCTGGCCCCAGTAAATTCCATTGTTTGTGAAGGCACTGTCAACGTTGGCTTTCCACCCCAACTGATGATACCCCCATTTGCTAATTTCTCATCACAGCAGCTCCAAGCTCCCCGAATAAGACACGAGCCTATTAGATGCGATCCCCATTTCCCCCCACTCTAAATTTCCCGCTCAGTGATTTTTTTTCTCTCTTTATTCCCCTTCCCTTTCTTGTGTTCGCGCTTCCAAGGGCGGATACCTTGTTCCATGAATAGCACAGCACACCTGGTCCTGGCTCGCGCCTGAAGGGCAAGCGTCCGCTAACGGCTCGAAATTCTTTTCCGTTTTTTCACATCCACACGGTACCGGTACACGCACGCACACGCACAACCAAAGCTCTGGGTCTTGGGACCGAAAACGAGGAGTGGAAATCAAGCCCTTCCCGGTGGGCTTTCTCCTAGCCCGTGCTCTGGATTAGCCCATTCGCGCCTGTCGTTCACGCCAACATGGAATATTGAAGGGGATCCCCGAGGGAATTAGAATGGAAAAAAAAAATATCAGACGAAAAGAGAGGCTAGTGGTGCCATAAGTTAGCTTGGCCGGGGTTTCAGCTTGCCTCTTCCCAAAGCCCATGTTCCATTCGGGAATCTGCTAATCAACTTCCATCTGACGTTGCAGTGCAGCGCAGCCAATGGACGGACGCGATTCTGTTATTTGTTTGTTCGGGTGCCTGCGTCTCATCCAAAGTGGCCGCCGCCCTAGCACCAACAGCTCTCAGCCCAAGCTCAAGCCCAGGCCCAGGCTCTCGGATTTCCGCGCTGCAGCTGCCACGTGGAATCGCGGCTTATGGCTCAGCCCAGAGGCTTTTTCTCCTTTTTGGCCTCCCCGTCCTGCATCGTGTTTGCTTCTTCCTCCCCCCTCCCCTGCGGTTGCCCGGCTGCTCCTTTGTTACACGGCGCTGGCTCTGTCCGTCTCTGCCTCAACCCTGCGTCTTTGTTTTGGGGGAGCATAACGAATGCTACCGTGCCATTGCAGCGCCTCGCCTTCGCCTGACCTGTCAGGGCTGCACTCACAACTCGATACACACGCCCTCGCCTTTTCGATTCAGTTGTGACTGGTCTCTTTTTCACTCATCAATGCGTGCCCTCGGGACGTGAATTCTCGCCCTCAAGTGCCGGTAGTCCTCATTGACCCTGCGACCCAATTAATGCAAAGCTCAATTTCTCACACCACTACCGATGCCCATGCTTCCGAAGCCTTTCGGGCATGTTTAGCTTCCGTCCTGGGGATTCCCTTGTTTTGGTTTTGATTGCCAAGGCTGGGAGCAATTTCATTTCACGTCCGCCTCGGTCGGCCGCTCCTAGTGTTAGCATATGAGCACTGCCCTCTGGGACCAGGGGAGCGTCCGTGCAGGCAAGACCCTGTCGATCTCGTAAATGACAGCGGCGCCCCGTCTCACAAAGACAGCACAGGGACGGCCCCTGATTGGCTCGTGGCGGGCCTTCTCTTCGTGTTCCAGAACTCTGTGCCTCGCATTCGCTGCCAGGCACGGAACGATTCGACAATGACCCCATCGTGCAGTTGCAGCGGGCGGCTGTCGTTCATGCAATCATCTCCCATCCGGACATTGCGAAATGCATCAATGGCGATTTCCGAGACAGCACATCTTCCCACCGCCTTCAACAAATTGGGCACCTATTATCGTGAACCCTGATGTCACTACTACGACATGCGCATGCTTGCTGATCTATGTCATTTCTGCCCGGAATGCTAGCACGACGCCAGAACGCGTTAATGTCCGCGTGTAGTCATGTTAATTATACAAGAGACATCGTGCACGCCCGTGCAAGAACAAGCCGTGAAGTTCTGAACGGTATGGACACGCCCTCTTTGACGTCTCGACAGGTCTCACCCTCCTGATGAGACAGGGCCATCTCCGCGCGTCTCACCTTGCATCGAGCTATCCGCGCCTCCTGCGCTGGCCCCAGGAACGGTATGCTGACCTGGTGGGAGGGCCCAGGCCTCGAACGTGCAGGAAAGACACGTCCGCGTTAGCGAGGCCACAGACGCTTTCCACTAGCGATGTCTCTGCCATGGACTATGGTTCTGGGCTATTGGTTTTGAGGCTTTTGGGCGAGCACCCTCATCCGGGTTCCCGGATTCACTAGCCACAGGGCGACGATGGCTTCATGCAAGTCGCTCTTGTCTGGCACCGTGCCCGATCGGGGCAGATTCCACTGCTTCTATTCCGTGTCCTCGGGTCGGCTACAGCGCACGAGCACCTGTCTCTTGGCGCAGCCAGCCATGTATCATGTTTGACTTTATGGCGCAGGGCTGTTTGACCTCACTATTTGTTCTGACTTGTCAACAAGGAGTGCATGTGGTCTAGTGCCGTAGTGCACTTCGTGATGGCTTCTAATGGTCTATAATCGTAAGCCATGTTTTCTCGCGCCAAGCCTTCTATGAGTTAGAGTGGTCGCTTTCTCCGTACGAGGAGTCACATTTGCTTACCAACCGTCGATGGTAAGTTCTACGCTCAATCAACTTTTGTTATCTCGGTAAGCCGGTCTGCACATTTTTGTAACCTCCGGGACCATGACCACCTGCCCTCGCTTCCAACGGAGCTGTCACAACCATCCAATGCTAACTGCCCTCCATCCTTCATGCGTCCACACGTCAGACTAGAAATCCACTGAGTCAAGCGTGGAGTGTAGCTCGCCTAGCTTGATACACTTGGGCTGTCCCTAGATGTGCCTAATACCAGTTTGAACTACACGAAAGTCTCTGGGAACAACAATTTCGCTTTCTGTTAGCGAGGTGTTCTAGTTTGATTGAGGTATCCCTATTCATCGTCGGGACCTGGTATGAATCAGAAGTCCTACTTCAAGTTTGTGATGTGAATTCAGCAATATAAGTCATGGCTCTTCTGAGCATCGACCAAACTTTGCATGTCCCACTGCATATCGGGCAGAGTAAATGTGGTGTTCTATGGCCAGCATGACGCAAATGGAGCTACATTCGAGTTGAAAGGTGTCATTGGTTGAAGATGTAACCAGCTGTGAGGAATACTAAGGTGTTGAGTTTGACCTGGTTCCCTATTGTTGACTGGTGCCTACATCACAGGTTATAGTACATGAGCATAGTCATGATAGTTCAATAACAACGTTTGCATACCTGATGTTATTTCGGACATCCATCTAAGCAACACATCGGCTCCGTGCCTACAGAACGCCCTTGGCGTCAGGTGCTCTAATTTTCTACGATATCTCCCTATACTTGCTTTTGACAGCATAGGCGACTTTGTAGCATGCAACGTCATCATTAGTAAAAAAAATGTTCTGATGCTAGCCTCAAAATCACAGAGTTATGTACTTCTTCGAAGCTCCTATGGCTGCATTAACTCTACCTCAGATGCGTAGCGATTTCCACTTGCTCGGGAGCTCGGCACAAGCGGGAGCCCGTGGATGATTGCACCAAAGGCGAATGCAATAATGAAGCTGCAAGCGCCGAGTGGTATAGTAGCTTCAGCGGAGCAGCCAATGGCAAGGCCGCTTGGCTGCTTGGGGGCGATGAAGAGTCCCCTGCGGGCGGCAAAGGCTCGAAGCTCACTCGTCGGCCATTGGCTCGCCAAGCCAGTGCTTCTCGATTTAGCAGCAACCCCAAAAGCGGGAGGCGTTCGAGCCCGTCCAGGTACACGTCTCGAGCTCTCCAGCTCCAGCTCCAGGTACCTCCAATCTACCCCACACTGCTCCTCCCCTCCCCTCCATCTCTCCCAACTTGAACCCCGAGATTTCGTTCGCGTCTCGTTGCTTCGCCTCTCCTCCATTGTCCCAAGGAAATACTCTTGTGATTTTGTTGAAGTCATTCGCCATAATAGGCTCGGACCCGAGATTCAGACGGCGACTTGCGACTCGTTGCGCCTTACACGTCCCTTCTCCCATCTGGTCGTAGACACTGCGGGGAGGAATATCGATCAGCAGAGCAACCACTCTTCAGTTTGCGCCAGACATCGAAAACGCGGCACGGAGCTCCAAGCACACGCAGGAAACAGTAGACCATCCTCAACCTAATCAGAGATCCTTCACCATGTCGGCTCAACACCAATATTATCCTCGTGAGTCTTGCGGTCAAACTGCATCTTGGCGTAGTAGAACTTATCTGACCATCAACCTATGCAGCCCCCCCCGGAAGCTCAAACACAGGTCCGTGAATACTTCCCAAAAGCTATCGGAACTATCGGGATCAAGCGACTGACTTCCATTAGCATCGCCGGCACCACCACCACCGCAGCAACAGCAACAGCATCAGTTTGCGCCGCCTCCAACTTCACCTCCTGCCAACAAGACGCAATTCTACCCTCCTCCTCCATCCCAGGCATCTCCGAGCCAGGGGACGGCCTACCCACCACCTCCTCAACTATCTCCGTCTCCTCAGCTGCATCAACCTACTCCAGTAAACTACCCACCTCCTCCTGTCTCGGCTCCCACGCACCAGCGAACTCCTTCGCAACAAGCGAGTCTGGCTATTCGGCCGACAGCGACACCTACATCTCAGGGCCAGAACACTCCTCCGCCACCGCCCCCTCAGTACCCTCAGGACAACTCTCCATACCCCCCGGAGAAGCAGACGGGCCATGAGTCTGCTGGATCCGCACCCGGAGCTGCATCCGGAGGCGCAAGCGGTCCTTTGACCGCCGCCGGCCTTTCCGGATCGTTTGTTTCGGGAGCCCCACCGCCGGACCAGTTCGTCGGCGCCATGGCTGTGTCCGATGATGTTGGAACTTTTAATGGAGGCAGCTACCGCATCAGCCACCGCGATTGCAACACCATCCTGACCATTCAGCTAGCCATGGGCGCCCCTCTGAGCGCAAAACCAGGTGAGTTGGGCCTTTTTGTTACCATCATGCCAGGCTTGAGCATTGCTGATACAAACAGGTGCTATGATTGCCATGTCACATTCCGTCACACTCAAAGGCCAGCTGAAGTTTAGCGTAAAGAAAATGGTGGCAGGCGCTGACATTGGCACAACCCACTTGACCGGTCCCGGCGAGATTCTCCTCGGACCGCCCATGCTTGGTGATATCACCAGTCTTCGCCTGACTGGTAAGGAGCAATGGATGGTTGGGCAGGACGCCTACCTGGCCTCTACCCAAGGAATCATCAAGGACCACAAGCGTCAAAACTTCAGCAAGGCCATGTTCAGTGGTGAAGGTCTGTTCGTGTACAAGATTGGAGGAACTGGCTTGCTGTGGCTGACTAGCTTCGGTGCGATTATACGCAAGGACGTAAGTGATACCATCTCGTAGGGAACGAGACCTGATGAGCTGACTTGATGACAGTTGGTGGACGGCGAGAGGTATCTGGTAGATAACGGTCATCTCATCGCCTGGAACTGCAAATATGTAATGGAGAGGGTGGCATCAGGCGGTATCATCTCCGGTCTCGCTTCAAACGAAGGCCTGGTCTGCAAGTTCACCGGCCCGGGAACCGTCTTCATTCAGACACGCAACCCTGTAAGTGGTCGAAACAAGCCCATCAAAGTGCGATGCAACTGACCAATACACAGAAAGCATTCGGCGCATTCATGAGTGGACAGCAATACAAGGAGTAGGGATGAAAAGGAAATATCGACGACGACCTAGGTCCCTCAAACGGCCGCCTATGAGACACAACGCTTGTGCAGGAAAAGAAGGGAAAGAGACTGTGCCTACTTTATTTATGCTCCGTTTGGAGTCGACGGTTGTTCGTGACATGGCCGAGGAGCGTGAAATGTTCTGTAGCTGCGAGAATGATACCAAATGTTTATCTGGGAGAAGTTTGAAATGATGTATCCAAGTCTCCACCTGTTTCGTTGATGCTCCTCCTGCGCTCAGCACTGGCACGAGGCATCGGCGTCGATGTCAGTGATCTAACATACGCGTGAGAAATAGTCGTAGGTTCGGTGCTCTCTAATATGGTCTTGCTATTTCAAAGTGAGGATCTTATCGGCAGTTATCAGCTTCGAAATGGGGCAGTGCGATATCAGACAAGATGGCTGCTGTAGCCACGAGTTGGAGAGGAGAGATGGAAGAGTTGTGGCTTGTGTCGAACAGGCGAGGTCGAGTTCCGCCAGTTGAGGTCAGTCTCAACTGTCTGCGCCTGCTCGAAAACACCACACTGGGTCCACCTCCTTCCACCTCCTCTCCCCCAAGGCTCCTCAAGGTACCTTGCCTTGCCTTGCCTTGCCTTGCCTTGCCTTATCCGAGTCACCTCGCTTCCTTTCCATCTCGCCTTTCGGTTTCCATCACAGCGAACGTTGAATCGAGCTTTATCTTTTTGGACTTCATTGTGCTACACCCACAGAGAGGGCTCTCATTGCGTCTTTTCCTCTCCTTATCCTTCTCTCTCTTTCTCTTTCTCTTTCTCTTTCTCTCTCCCACTCAGCGAAGTGTCTTGCAGCGATCATCGCGATATTTTGGCATCGAATTTTCTCCCGCAAGACATCGAGCCTCATCGTCTCCATCGAAACGGCTTAGTGAACAAGAGTCTGTTGCATTTGTAAAAAGAGCCGTGTTAGAATTGTTCTAACTTGTAGTATCGTTGATCTTTAAAGGTTCAAGCTGTTCCCAACAAGTTTCTCTTGGCTCGTGGTTGCTTTCACGCACGCTCGCCACCAATCTTGCATCTCTCCATTAGCGCAACATCGGGACCGAGTCTGGAGTGCAGAGAATCGGCGACTTGTTTACGTGCTGGGCGTATGATACTGCGCTGCCTCAATCCTGTTGTTACTGAGCCCTTGAGCTGATATCGACGCTCGGAAGACTGCCATCAACTCATCGGGACTCCAGCATAGCCTACCACAAAGCTTTTCATCGCACACGACCACATTGAGGTAAGTCTCCTTTGCATGCCATGCGATGAGTTGTGAGCTGAATCGGTGATCCAGATTCAACATGCCTATTCGTGATCCCAGCGGCCGCAGGCATCAGCCATACCCTTTATCATCCTCTGATCCCCTGGCCAGTGCGACCGAGATACCTGTCCGGAGAACAAGGTCAAACTACTCCAGTTGGAATCAGAGCTCCGATGAATATCATGCCACATCGAAGTTTGTTGAAGCGATGAGAAACCCAGACTGGCGGAGACGTCGCACTGATAACGAGTCCACCGAATCGACATGTACAGAAGATTCCAATCACAGGCAAACTGGGGTAGAGAGGCCAAAAGTCGACCATGGATTCATGGCTGAAAGCGCTCTGGTAACTCGATTGGATTCATCCGACAACATAGCAAACATCTCCAAACAGAACGCGAAACAACAGACGTACTCAGGCGCGGCGAGCGGCAGAGAAGGCAAAGAAAACCTTTTCTCCTCCGTCAATAACAATGGCGAGAGCAGATACTCACTTGAAGAATCAGGATTCTGTGAGGTGCTGAGGCATGTTGACTTTTCAGGTCTCCAACCTGTTCGCAACCCTCTGAGCATCATCGAGGTCGTCCCTGTCGCTAGAGGAGATAGTACCTCGGCCGATCACTACGGAATCATGAATAAGAACACGAGAAATCATCAAATTGTCGAAATAAGACCATTCAAACTGATCGAGAAGAGCATGGACAAAACATCCTTAAGTATCCACGACGAGCAGATTGCTGCTGCTCTACGAGCTACCGAAACAACACCGGAAAAGATGAGGACGACTTGCCGAACTACAAGATATTCTAACGGCGAATCTCAGCCTTCCCGCGCCACAGATCTTGACAAGGCCAGACAAGCAGTACTTAACGATCCTGCAGTTGCAGGCATAGGAACCTCCCCTAAGCATTCAGGACCGAAAACCATTTCAGTTGGCAGACAAGACGGCACGTCTCAACTCGCATCGACAACTGCACAGCAGTTTAAAGAGAGAGATATGGCTTTTCGGAAGATGCTCCAGAAACTCAAGAAAGGAGTCGACCGAGAACCCAACACAATCCTTTCTGCTGAGTGTCATAACGAATCAGCAGGTAGCTCGGCTATGATACAACCCCCTGACGGAAATGTGCATCATAAATATGCTACAGAAGTTCCACAGGGCAACTTACACATCGGAGAATCCAATGATCAAGCCGCCTCACTACGAAATGTAACAAAGTCTAGCACGTGGAATCCAAGAGCAAGGGAGTTCTTGTCGCTCACAGATGATCAAAGCTTACCAACAGATGAGCCAAAACAACCTGGGCGGAATCGAAGAACTCCATTGGCCGCATTGTTCTCCCCAAGAGAGGACGGGAGTAGGCATAGCTGCAACAGCACAAGATCGAGCGCATCCACAGGCAATAAAGGCTCAATTTCCGACTTTTCCCATTCATCAATGCCTGATGTTGTCAGTCTCGCGGTCAACGGAGCGAATATGATGCCGAGCCCATATGTGACACTGGCCGAAAGCACAATGTCTCCGATTATGGAACCCCTTTATCAACAAGGGACTTTACTCGATGCTACCACACTGTCGCTCATGGGCTTGAGCAGAGGAATAACACTGCCACATGGCGGCTTCAACCCATCCCAGCTCGGCCTCCCATTTCCCTGCAACAGCCCGATCCCCCATCCCATTGGACCATATGAGCAGATTCAAGGAGTGGCTCCCTGGGATGGCGTGCCATTCTCTGCAGCAGGGCCTTCAGCTGTTCCCAAGCCCCGTAAGCCAGATTCAAGGGATCAGCAGGCATATGAGGCATGGATTGAATGGCGGAAGGCGAACGAGCCGGGATATGCTATGCAGTGTAAGCTCAGACAGCAACGGAGGGCCCAAAGGGTCCGCATTACGAAACCCACCCCGGATTCAAAGAACGGCGTTGGCGAAGTGGCAACTTTTGGTTAAGCAACGGGGAGCCGAACGGTTACGAGACAGGCAACAATTTGCGGTCGTGTCTGTACCAGGGGCGAATGGCTCTGCCTGCAACGGTCGTATCTTAGATCGTAAGAAAACGCCGGTGGTGTGGCTGCATCATATCATGCTTGGCCAGACGCGTATTCATTAATTTTATGTCAGGAAATTTCTTATGGCCTGCGTTTTACTGAAGTACAGCAGCTTTTGACAGAAGGCATGGGCTCACGATGGTATTCACCCTCCAGGACGTTGATTGTGGTCTTTACTTCGAGTCTGTGGAACCGCCTACGACAGAGACATGCAGCGCGCTATGAGTCCTTTGGTGTTGGAATACAGGAGAGGCACGGCCTCTAAGGAGATGCAACCATCGGCATTGTGGGGAGAGAGACTGCGCAAAATAGCTGCATTTCCCCTTGTATATGCTTACTTTGTTATGATCATGAGCCTCGTCCTTGAAGCGGGCTGATAAATACGGCGGAAGATGATGGCATTGTGGATAGTAGTTGATAGAGAATTGTTTCAAACGTCGTCCAAAGATCGGTCAGATTTCTCTTCCATCATGCTGTCTCACTTTGACATCAACGGGCTGCAACGGGGGACGGTAAGTGCATGCCGCCCGTCGTCGACAAGGGCCAAAGACGGCATTCAGTCATTCATGTCTCGACCGACGGATGCTCCCACTATCTTCGGCAGAGCCTCAGGACTCTGTACAACCCCAACCGGAATGGCCCCCTAGAGACATGAGCCCCATCCATGTCTCGCGCGTGACAGGAACAGCAAAGATTACTGCAGGCGCCGGACCACGCCTTGCTTTTTCTGCGTTACGTCTATGGTGTATGAATGATGCATGGGAGGTTGGAGGGCGAGCAAGTAGAGCCGCGTTTCCTTGCATCCGGTTGCCTTTTCTTCTTTCCTTTTACTCACGCACGCCAAGGAGACAAAACGGGAACACTCGAGATTGGATGAACGCATGTGGTAGAGGGTATGGTAGGACAAAAAAAAGAAAAAAAAGAAGAAAAAAAGAAAGGCAAGGCAAAGAAGCAAGTCAGCGGGTGGGAGTTGAGGCTCTGCGGACCAGGGCCGAGGTTGGGGAAGTAGGAGGAGAAGAAGAAGAAGAAGAAGGGGGAAGAGTTGAGGGAGGGAGAGGGACAGAAAGTCCTAGCCTGGGAATAAGGAAGAAGAAGCAATGACTGGATTGGCGTGTGAGATAAGGTGAGATGGGAGGAGAGGCAAGATGATGGGGGATGACCGGGCGGTACCTGTACGGTTGAGATACGCGGGCTGGGGGGGATGGACAGAGGGCGTGCCATGGGTGGTGCCGTCACTGGTGCAGAATGCAGCCGCTGGGGGCAGTGGATGGATGACCCTGTCGCGAGGGGGGAAAACATGGGCTCGTGATGCAGTGGGTACAAGCATACAGTACAGTGTTCCGTACAGGCACGCACGCACCACGCGCATTCATAAGTGTGGTGGTGGTCGGCATAAACAGTCTAGCGAGGCAAGGCAGGCCACGTTAGAATCGCCTGAGGTAGGTGGCAGCAAGCGTCGTACCCGCCAGCCTAGCAGTATCCGGCTCCGGACTGAGGCTGGGCTGGCTGGCTGGCTGGTAGGCTCGCTGGTTCAACTCACCCAATTCAGGGTTTCCCCACACTCGCCCAGTCGGTCCACAAGCTTAACCACGGGTAGCGCTGCGGTATCCGCTGTCGCAGGCCAAGGCGAGGTCAGACGCGAATGCCAGGCGTCAAGTGACCTGTGAGATACGGGCATCGTTCCAGAGGAGATACGTGCCTTGCATCATCCTGGCATCGTTGCACGTTCAATTAGGCTCCCCCCCCCCTGAGAGAAAGCAAAACCGCGGGCAAGGCAAGCCCGCGCTTCGAGACGGTGCCTTGATTCTCCAAGAAAAAACCAAATGGAACTTGCATATTCGTATATCCTGGGGAATCGATCGACGCTGGTCACTGCTCCAGTGCTTCCCGTGGAGGCGGCGCGTTGGAAAGTCGTCATGAGTGAGCCGTCAAGCGCAAGATAAAGATAGACCAACCCGAACTTGGGGGTCGTAGTGCGGTTCTCTGGCCAGCCCGAGGCATGACTCCCCAACCCTACGCTACCTACAGCTACGTCCTCCCATACAGAGATACATCAAGCGAGGAATAAAGTGAGCTACCTCGATCAACAAGTCGGAGGATCCGCCCGCAAATGCAATAATGCTGGCGCTTGGGCTACATCTCAATTATCTCATAACGAGTACGGAGGATGAGGCAAGGCAGATGAGGCAGGCAACTGCGTTGCGCAAGCCCCTGTTCAGAATGTCACTTCTGTTGCTATGCTTGCTTGTTTGGTTTGCTTGCCTGAGGTTCTCACGGACGATGGCGACAATGGTAGCCATGGGGTGACCTCATGCCGCCATCACGCACGCCCCCCCCCCCCCCCCCCTGGTGCATGTCCGAAGTCGCTTCTAGTGCGGGCCAGGGAACGTCGGCGTGGAACCTTCGGCGACGCCCAGCAAGAGCTTCCGTACGAGACAAGAGAAAGAGACATGGTTCACCACATTGCGAGTCCTCTGGAGAGAGCTGACCTGTTCCAGAGCGTTTCAAGACAAAGGAACGCGGGTGGCTGGCGGGTTCAACCAAGCCATCGTCGCCGAGGCCTAGCTACCACCTGCATGCCTCGCATCACCCTAGTGCTGTAGCTGTAGCTGTAGCAGCGGCCCCCCGGGGCTGCACAGTATCGGCTGTGGCACGTTTGGTTTGCCATGGGACTGGCTCTGCTCCATACTCCTGCGTCCCCAGTTCCGAAGCCAACTGGCAGGCCGTGTCACTCGCTAGTAAGGGGTTGCCAAGAGATAATAGAAGATAGAGGCATGGCATACCAGAGAAATTCCTGGCCACTATCGATAGTTATGTAGGCATTCAAAGAGTATGTCGTAGCAATGGCTGAAGCAGATGAAACTTGCTTGATAACGTTCAATGACCTTTTGGAAAGGTTTTCTCTACATCCTGTACAGCAACTTGTACGGCACACCTCGAATCGCACACCCCTTGGCCAGCGCATATCGTCACAACGAACTGTCGACCATTTCTAGCCTTTCAATTTGCGCAATGCGCCCCATGCAGGACGACCGGAACCTGCCTGCACATACTGTACAGAGTACTGCACGTCTCATCCTCCTAGCGGATCGACGAGCGTTTGGCCATCCTATCGCGACTCCGCATGATCAAGGCTGGGGCCCGTCCCAAAGCGGAAAGTAGAATAAGTCGCCATGCGAATCCCCAAAATGCGACCACGATTGAAACAAAATGCCTTGCTACATGCAGTGGATACTGTGGGAAGAACTAGCTTTTCCAACATAAAAATGTGGGAAGACTTGCCCCTGAGTTCTGAGAGAGAGAGAGAGATAGATGCAGGCAGCAAGAAAGAAAGAAAGGTAGATCAGAAACTTCCCAGCAAGAAGAAGTAAATTTCCAATCTGGTCGCTTGATAAAAACGGAAAAGCACCCAGATGTGACTCAACACCGCTCTGCCAGGGTTCTGAGTCGTGCGCCCATCACTCACCTTTCTACGATCGTATGTATATGGGTGCAGCACCTTGCTTCTTTGTTCATGCCGGCACCCGTTCGCCCGCCAACTCATCAAAAAGCCAAGACCGGGACTAAGAAAGGATGGCCGAGCAGAAAAATAAAATAAGCAAAAAAAAAAGCACCTACAGCCTGCCGCCTCAGCAAAGCCGCTTTTGCAGCTGTTTTCCTTCTTGCCCAACCCGCACCGCCCCATCTGAGTTGATCGCACCGCAGCGCGAGGCTGGCATGGATGGGGGGAAAATAAGGACCAGTCGATTTCCAGACCCTCGCTGGCAATGCTCCTGGGGTGGTAACTGGTGTCGCTGACAAGGTCTCCCCAACTTGGAGGGGGCGTTTGCATCTGGCCAGCATCGCCCCCGTGTGCCTATCCGTCCGAACTCTGCGCGCTTTGGAGGAAACGCCATTAGAAGGCCCATGATGAAATTCCTGGGCAATGTGATCAATTAATGTCTAAAACGAGTCGACGAAAAAAGTGCTCCCCAGCGTAGAGGCTCGACTTACCTCCCTTCCCTTGCTCGAATAACGGGTCAACGGGCGAGTAAAAAAAAAAACAGACCGCAAGATTTGGCTTCTCTAATATTATAAGCTAGAAATACTATTAAAATATAATTAAATACTTATTATAAACTCTTGATTGGCTCGTATTTTACTTTCTGAATAAGAAAGAAAGAGAGCGGGAAGAATTAACATTCACAATACTAGTATATCCTTCAGTGCACTTTGGGGGTTTACACACCGCAAGGTGCTCGATGACGAGGCAAATGACCGTCGCGCGCGATGCCAGACGTCGGCTCTTACTTTATTGACAACTATCGTCCAAGATCCTTCCTCGTCGCTGATAAAGACCGAGACCCTAGGCACTTTACTCCACGGCACATTGGTCTCGAAAAGAAACACCCAGGTTAAGACAACACGAGGTCCCTTATCTAAGTTGTCTATTGATAACCGTGCCTTATCTGACAACGTTGACGTGACCTTATCTTGAACCAACTCTACTACTCACAAACGTGCAGCGGAGCAATATCCTCATGCAGACTCATACTTGAGCTCAAACGGAATCGTGTCCACCAACTCCCAATCCTCCTTCTTTCGCTCATTGCCATTCACCCTAAGAGCACCGATTCGGAGTCTATACCTGCCTTCGGGGACGACGGTGCCATCAGGTAGCTGGCCATTGAATGATAGTACAGTGTTGAACCTGTACACCCAGCGTGTGGGAGGATGGAACTGGCCCAGCGTGCGGACACCGAAGAAGTCATAATATGTGAGATCTTTCCGAGTGCCAGATGCCAACGGAACGAGGTCAATGCGCAAGAGCGGAATGCCAACGATCCAAGACTGCACGTAGGCCGCCGGCAAGCTCACCAGAGAACTATCGACTGGTGCCCCACCTGGTTGGGGAATGGTGAAGGTATGGTTTGCCTCGACGGTCCACATGGCAGAATCAATGAGAGATGCGGTCCCCAACGGGTGATCAAATATTGGGATGTCCCTGAGCTTCCCGGCTACACCGAGGTAGGGTAGCGACAACGATGGAATAGCACTAGAAGAGCTATTCAGTGAGATGAAGCCACTATAGATGGGCACCTGCTTGAGGTTGAGACCGGTGGGTGCGGTCAAGGTCACAGTCACGTTTGCGGAGCCTCGAGCCGGAATCGACACAGAGTTCTTGTTGAACGTCAATGTCGCCGGAGCATTGACGGCAGATGTGTTCTGTGTTGGTACGCGGTAGTCGTCGATGATTTCGTACGTCAGGGCCGTGACCGACGCAGAATGGCCCAGCTTGAACGAGACGGCGCTATTGCCCGAATTGTAGATGGTGAAGGTCCGCTTGGGGACGAAGTTGGCACTGTCGTTGAACGAGAGGCTACTAACACTGAGGATGACAGTACTATGAGCCGCATGGTACGCCTGGATGAGACCAGCTCCCTGCTGTGCCACCGGAGCGAATGCGTTGAGCTGGGCTGGCGCTCCTCGAGGCTGCCAGTTGAGCGGCTTCGCCGAGCCCGACACGGCTTTGCGAAGAAGTTCGGGGTCAAAGGTGCCACGAACCTCAGCCACCAGAGCGTATATGGCCGCGACAAGCGGTGCTGCCATGGAGGTGCCACTGTTGATGCCCCAGCTGCCCATATCAATCGGCATGGTCGACAAGATGTGGCCACCCGGCGAGGCGATTTGCGGCTTGACTTCCACCTCCCAAGAAGGACCCCAGGTGCTGAACTCGGACATGTACCCGCCCACGGCGGTGTCAAGCACATTTTCCAGCACTGTTTCGCCGAACTGAGGAGCGGTGATGGTGACGGTCACATTTTTGCCCGCGGCGAGTGCCTTGACAAATGCTTGACCTTGGGAGGCTTTCACGGAAGCCGACTCGGTGCCGGAGATGAAGAGTTCGAGTAGTTCCGCAACATCGCTACATAGTTCAGCTGGTCAGCTCCGAATTACATTAAGCAGAAGCAATTGAAAGGGACCAAGGTAAGCTTACGCATCGTATCGTTGGTAGAACAAAATGTGCTTTCCGCCACGGTTGAAAATATTGTCTGCCTGTATCCAGGGAGGGCAACCGGTCATCTATAAAGCGGGCAATTAGCAATTCGATGGTGAAGAGCATCTAAGTAGGCAGGAATCAAGTCCGACCTGCATAAAGGCATGATTTTCTTACCCAGTTTGATGCTCGCACGAGTACAACGACATCCGATAGGTCGGGTGTATCATCAGGCAGTGGCTCGCAAGCATCATTCTCGGCCTCAGTATCCAGGCTCACCGCCCAAAGAGGCTTTGTGACGTTGGCATCGAACCCGGGAACTGCAGGGCCCATGACGAACCGAGTGTCTTCGCCTCCATCGATTGTAAAGGAGCCCACTGTCACGAAGGCTGGACGCTTACGATTCGCAACAGAGCCGACGGCGGTGACCCGGCGACCGCTGGCGGGGGTCAATATAGTCCAGGCCTGCGGTGTGTTGCCTGCAGATACTACCACAGGAGTACCAGCTGCGACGATACGGTCCACAGCAACAGACAGCGGCTCGTTCGCCCAGCCGGTCTCACCACCGATTGAACACGAGATGATATCATTGCCATCCTCGTATGCGCGAAGTATACCGGCCAACACCAAGTCAGTCGTGGAGACGCCTCCGCAGGCCGACATAACCTTATACATGCCAATGGTGACATCCGGTGCGGCCCCCAAGACGCCATACTCGTTTTGCTGTGCTGCGATGATACCGGCTACATGCGTGCCGTGGCCGTGGCAATTATCCATAGGGTCTGCGTCTGGAATAGGCACAGTGCTGGTTGCATCATCGCCGGCGAAATCATACCCGTACGCCACGAGACAGCCAGGGCCAAAGCAGCCACCAAGGGCGGGATGGTTATAGTCGATACCGGTGTCAACGATGCCGATTCTGATGCCTGCGCCCCTGATGCCTTCGGCGTGTAGCTGGTCGACTTGAGTCATGACATGTGGCATGTACTTGTCTTCTGCAGCCCGGAGCATCTTCTGGTGACGCTCTGCAGCCCCATGCCCTCGGAGTGTGCTGTTCATGGACGGGATATTGATCTTCTGCACTGGCCACACATTCTTGATTCGCGCATCGCTGAGAATGCTTGTTGCGAGAGCTTCCGTGTCAGACTCGCTTACATTCTTCAAGGTGAATGAGGCGCCTTTGAAGACGTCGGATGAGAGATCCAAGCGGGGCTCAACGTCGAGCCCAAGGTCTCGACTAATACCACGGTAAAGCCTGGCCGTATCCGTATCGGCGTCATCATTGAACTCTACCAAGTATACGCCGGGAACGAGTTCAACCCTTTCTTGAGGCTTTTGGTCTTGACGGGTGGCGCATGAAGTTGACGAAAAGGCCAGGATGGCTGTCAGAACCGAGAATGAGCCCTTCATGTCGATAAGAAATCAAAGTTGTCCACCGCAACACGCTGACAGTGGGAAAATGAGAACCCGAGTCTCGCAGGCGTGCTGGGAAGGACCTTGTGGAAACGAGACAAGACATCATGAGCGGCTTTAGATGATTTTTATATTCACTCGTACATACAAGGTCAGGTTCCCACGCTCGCTCGCACTCTCACCGATTTTTCTCTTTTCTGCAATGTTTGCGATTGCTGTGAAATGAAGTTGTTTCTAGAGGGGACGATGGAAGGTTTCCATCGATAATCTCGGTTTTGCCCTGTCGCCAAATCCTTGTCTCGTGAATCCTATCATCCGGGGTGCCGTCCCTTGTCTTCCGAGCCGGGTATCGCTTTCAGCGAGGGCCTTTTGAAGAATGGCTTTGTCAACGGCACAACTACGCGTTGAATTCTTCGCAAGATGTCCCATTCCGGGAATCGTCAGCATTTGATTGAAGCAGCCTTTCAAGCGATACCCTGTAAACAGTCAGGCAAGCGGTTCAACCGCCAAGAGCCGAGGGATCGTCAAGGGAGATGTTTGCAAGGAATAGCCCAGGATTGCGAAGCTGACCACAGCAGAAGCGGCTACGTCAGGGCTGAGAACCCCTGGAAGGACAAAAGAAAAGCTTGCCCCAGACGGTTGTGTTTGCGAAAACTAATGCATGAGGCTCGTGGCAGCTTCGCGATTTATGTGAACCAGGGTAATTGGAAGGATCACCGCACCAAGGGTATTGTGGAAACTAGGTAAGATCGAGGATGACACCCAAGATCTTACCGAGATTCTTTTCTAATTCGCAATCGTTACAGTTCGTCAATTTGTTTCGATTCGGGCCTAGCCAGAGCAAGGCCTTTGTGGAGGAAGTTGGACAAGACCGACAATGAAGAGCGAGGCATTGGCATTACAAACCTTGGAATGCCCGACCTGTTGCGGGTTGTTGCCCTGCAACCTTCGAAGAGTTAATAGAGAAGGTTGAGGGCTCTAATATCTTCCGCTCTACGGACGGACGAGGAGATGGCTCTGGAAATGTCCGTGTTGCTCGGAAAGGTTCCCATTGGCTGCAACGATGACGGCCGAAGAACACACTTGTGCTAAGTTTCAACGACCGAGAGCTTTAGTAGAATAGAAGCGGCCTAGGACAGGACTTCTTTTACCGAGTAATATCATAGGGTAGGCTTGATTGGTCACAACTCATTGACCAAATAGAGTCGTTTGATATGAGAATCACTCTTGGGAAAGGTACATTGTTCGATGATGGCTGCCGGAGGGTGTGCGCAGTACTGCCCAAGACTCTAGACAGTGCTTGGCTCGCATCAACTGCACCACGACGTGGACTACCATGATTTGACCGCGCTGCAAGGGCCGAAAACTGCCAGACCTTGCGCGCCAACGTTGTGATAGGCAACGATGGATGGACGGGTGCGCCGAGTCACTTGCGCACTCTCGATGCCGCGCTGGGCCCTCCCATCGCCCAGCGACCTATCCGATGCGGTCCCCGTCCTCCAGGACGACGGTACAAGGGCAGCCGGGGATTGGAGAGGAGCAGACGCGGGAGGGACGTAGGGTTGCATTGTTGACTCCGAGTGGGATTAGCGTCTTGCGAACCAACAGTATCCGTCCATGCCTTATGCATGGACATGGACGGCTGCATGAAGCTGTCGCACGGGGTTGGGTGGGAGTGTGATTTGACAAGGCAAGGTAAGGTAGGTAGCCGGTGCGTGGTTGGAGGAAAGGAAATAGGTGGGAGCGAGACAAGGCAGGCAGGCAGGAGGGGCATGGATGGATGATGCACTTTTGGGTTGGAATCATGAAAGCCCATTTAGGAACGCCATGAGGTAAAGTAACAACGTGCTTGATGCAAATGCCTGCTTCCCTCGCCAGCATCAGCATGTCTGGAAGGGCCACGGCAGGCAACCGAGCAAAGTCCCCCAAAACAAATCCAATTCCAAGTGAGCAGACATGTTCTTGATTTCGCCTGTCTCTGTGCGCCGATCACTCACTGTGTCTGCCTTTCTCCCCCCATCTGAGCGCCGCGAGGGATCCCGCACCTAATTCGCTTCACCGAAACGACCCGTCCTATGAGCCTTCGTGCTCCTACGTGCAGCAGTGCACCAATGTGTCACCCTTGGCTTACACCTCCTAACGCTATTCAAGCCCGCGTCATGTGCCTCGACCAAGAGCTTCGTTCAGTCGCGCGCTCTCTGATCACAATCTCCTATCCCGAATTGGTGCGCGAGAAGCTGCGTCCAATTGCGCCCCCCACGTTTTCCTTCGGTGTCTGTCCTGCACCAGGGCGTTTTACCGGATACCTCAGTGAGGAAGCGATGCCATAGGCTCGTTGGATCTGCCCTTTCTCGGTTTTCCTCATCTCCGCAGCAGTTTGGCAGGGGTCCGGGCCCGTGGTTCGCCAAAGCAAGGCTTACTCGCAGTTCTGCCTGTGTCGAGAGGTAGAAACGAGAGATCGTCCCCAGCCACGCTGTGTGAGCATCATTGCTAGACCCTGCTCTTGTCAAAGTACCCGATACGAACCGCTACATACCTGACCTATATCCCTTTGTGGTTCTGTCGAATGCAACCGGACGCCCTTGTTCATTGGTTGTCTTGATTCCTTAATCGCTCGGTATGTGTCTCCCCGTACCGGGTCGGTCTGTCGGCGCGTTGCATTATTGGAAGAACACCTCACATCGCATCATGATCCTGTCCTTTTTTGTATGTTTTAATTGTTGGCCTGTGAATGTGCAGGCTGCTTCTTCGTGTTTTCCCCTTAGACGCCTCGAAATGATGATTCCTGGCAACATTCTTGAGCTGGAAAAGGAACTCGATCGATAGGCTGTTGCTCCTTCTCGTACAGCTTCCCGACGGACCGAGGCCAAATCGTCCGACCATAACTTTTTGAGCCCATTAGCCCTAATATCAGGAAATGCCGTTTGACTGACGGCAACTTGTCAAAATCGATTCACTTACCTGACTGGGTGTCTTTGCTGCCGCAGCTTCACCCGTGCTGTATACGATTACCAGTCACAGTCACCGTCACCATGCGCAAGGTGCAGACAGAAAGATATCTCTTATTGGATGCAGAACAAGCTTGATTTTTCCCTGGGCTAAACTCCTCTTTTCCCCCTAATGGTATCGAGCCCCCTCTATGCGGCGCAGCATGCGAACCGAAGCCCCCTTCAACCCATCGATTGGTATATCAAAAATTCATGCGTAACGTCGTGCGTGGGCAAATCCGTTCGTCTTTTTCCCGTACCGTAACATCCATCTGAAACGAGGAGCTTGCGCTCTTCCAATTTAGATTTCTTCGCGGACAAAAACTCTAGTGCGCCGCCGCCTTGGGCGTCGTGGGCAGCTCCTTCAGAGCCTCGGCAAGGATGTTGAGACCCTTGCGCAGCTCCGTCTCCGTGATGACCAGCGGAGGTGCGAATCTGATAATGTCGCCGTGCGTGGGTTTGGCCTAGGAAGAAAGCGTTAGAATGGGCGTCCAGGTTTCTGAGAAATCGACAAATGGGAAATGCTTACCAGCAGACCCTTGCTCTTGAGCAGCAGGCAAAGATCCCAGGCCGTGCGGCCCGAGGCAGCAGACTCATCAATCACCGCGGCGTTCAACAGACCCTTACCCCGGATCGTCTTGATTATGGGCGAGTTCATGGCCCTCACGCCGTCACGGAAGATGTTACCCAGCTTGTCCGCCTTAGCAGTCAGGTCTTCCTCCTCCATAAGCTCCAAAGCACGAATCGACACGGCGCAGCCAAGCGGGTTGCCACCGTAGGTGGAGCCGTGGGTGCCAGGCTCAACTACCAGCATGATCTCCTTGCTGCTGAGGACACAGCTCACGGGGTACATGCCACCGGAGATGGCCTTGCCCAGGGTCACCATGTCGGGCTTGATGCCGGACCACTCAGAGCACAGCATGCGGCCGGTACGACCAATGCCAGTCTGAATCTCGTCGCAGATGAAGAGCACGTTGTGCTTCTTGCACAACGCGTGAACCTTTGCCAGGTAGTCATCATCGGGAACCACAACGCCTGCCTCGCCCTGGATGGGCTCGACGATGAAAGCAGCTGTGTTCTTGCCGTGTGTCTCTAGCACCTCTTCCAGGTCGGCGATGTTGTTGTAGCGGATTGGCTTGCCAGTTGTGGGGCAGACAGAGCCGATGTTGGGGACGTAAGGACCGTAATTGTCCTTGGACTCGGAATCAGTTGATAGGGAAATGGCAGTCATCTACAAGAATCGCACTCTGTCAGCAATGCTGTAATGCGAGCAACAAGTCTCTGCACCGGGATACATACCGTCCTGCCGTGGAAGTTGTCGGAGGCGGAGAAGATCAAGGCCTTGCCCTGCTCAACGCCCTTGACCTTGTATGCCCACTTGCGGGCAATCTTGATGGCCGTCTCGACGGCTTCGGCGCCCGTATTCATGGGCAGAACCATGTCATAACCGAACATGGAGCGGACCTTCTCAGCCCACTTGGGGAAGACATCGTTGTAGAAAGCGCGGGAACTCAAGGTAAGGCGGCCGGCCTGCTCAGCGAGGACACGGACGAGCTCGGGGTGGCAATGGCCCTGGTTGACTGCGCTGTAGGCGGACAAGAAATCGAGGTAGTGGCGGCCTTCGGGGTCCCAAACATCGACGCCCTTGGCGCGAGCGAAGACGACGGGAAGAGGGTGGTAGTTGTGAGCGGCGTACTCATTCTCAGTGGTGATGGCGGTATCGGTGGACGAGGCGTGATACCGGGACGCAGAGGCATCGGGGGCCGAGGCCGCGGTGCCGTTAGCGTGGGGTGCCATGGTGGGGGTTTTTGGTGTTGTTGGAGAAGAGCGTTGAGTTTCTTGTCTTGATTGGGAGGTGGTGTGATGCGGAAGAATGCGACGCTGATATGGGTTGACGGTCAATCAGGAAGAGAGGAGAAAGGTTGGTTGTTTGATCGTCGCTTAGAGGAAAAGACCCCTAGAACTATTTGATTGGGGGTTAGCGGTTTAAGAGGTTTCGGAGTGGCAACGGACGTCGAATGTGGGTTCGGGTGTGGACGGGAGACGGGGGCGTAAGGTACCTATATAAGAATATACCCTTGATTTGCGGGTTTGCGGCGCAAAGGACGGTTCCGGACTGAATGTGGAGGAGCAGCGGCAATGGTCCCTCTTTGATGAATTTCGTCTTACTTTGTTTTTGCTTCCGAGCAAGAAGAATCGAAGGAGGAGGAAGAGTGAAAGAAAAAGTTAACCGAAACCTTTTAGTAGGCAGCGGAACCGAAGGACGGACGAGGAAGCCGACAGAAAGCGGCACGGTGTTGGACGAAACGGGGTATCTTGTCAAAGGGCGCGCAGGGCGGCAGCAAATTGTCTCTGGGCGAGGCCGCTATACCCCTAAGTGCAAGTGGGAGTCCCTTGGAGGCGACGATGGCGGAGACCGGAGGCGTCACGGAGAGTGGCAGCCAAGTGGGGAATGGGGCTCTACAGCGCTATACAACGTACATCCTCGCTTGGGGGAAAGAAAAAGATGGGTGGGTGTGTGACCGAACCCGGGGGGGGAGGGGGAAGGGGAGGAAACCTTGGTGCTGGTGTGTGCGCGCGCGCGATGCCGAGGCCAACCGTCTTGATCCAGACTCCAATGCTCAGACGAAGTTTCTGCATTTGCGGTTAGGTAATAATGAAAGAAGTCGTGCCAAGGTCATCCTTTTGCTCGTCTTCCCTTTTTCCCCTTCCTGTTCAGTCCGTCATTGTGCCAGACTACAGTACCTTAAGGTACAGTCGTAGGCCGGTTCGTTTCCCTCGACCTTTTCCCCACGACAGGCCCTGTGACCTGGCATGGCATGGCCTGAGCCGGACCCGGACCTCTGGAGAATGGCGCACGCCTTGGCTGGGTTCGGGGTGGTTCTGGGCGCCTGGCGTGGGGGAGCCAATGACGGCCCTGCCATTACTGAAGTTGGTACTCTGCAGGCAATCGTGGAAAACGGGGCGTGACGTAGGGGCCAATGGCTCCCCCCCCTGCCCTGCCGTGACCCTGAAAAAATGACATCGTTCCGTGGAAAGCATGCAAGGAGGAGTTGTGAGCGACGGGGCATTGCGACGGAACAAACAAGGACTCATGGCATCCTGACTCGGCTTGCCTCGGACCCTCATGATGCTCTCCGTTTCGTGAGCCCGTCAGACCTTGTGTTGCTGCAGCGGTCTCGTGACGGTGCTTCGGAAAGCCTGGAATGGAATGGGTTCGGGAAGGTGGGTGCCGCTACCGCTACCGTGCCTTCGAGTAAGGTACCTTATTACCGTACCGCGCGATCCAATCTAGTAGCACCGTCGATCGGCACCGATGGCACGTGGGGAATGGGCAATGCGACTTCAACATTCAACGTCCCTCTCGTGTTTGTTTCAGTTAAGGTTTTATCTTAAATCCAGTAAACTCGATTGGCAGCCTTTGCCATACCAAAAAGTACTACGTATACGTAGTATAACACCAAACCGATTGTTCGACCATATATCTGTTCCAGCAACTCGTCTGTAGCGTAAAAGCCTGCAAATGTGAGGTACCTAGGACGGCAAGTAAGGCGCTCGATAAGTAAGGTACCTTGATACACCTCGTTACTGGTGGTCTAGACTATTGTCCTCAAAGGGATGTTTCCAGATTACGTAAGCTTACTCTGCAGCAGCCAACCTGGCATCTCCCTTTTGGAGAAAGGCACGGGTACCTAGCGCTGGAGACGAATCAATCTGCCTTATTCGGGAGGTACTTGCGCCCAAAGCCAACTCTTTACGACCACCAAAGTATTCCAGCAATTTTTTGGTATCCCTGACGGCACTTACAGTCCGCTACAACGCAACGCCAACACATGGGAGCCTGAACATACGTTGTTGCGACACGGCCTCAATGAAGCAGTTTCTCTGCTCACCCCCTGGCTGAACCCCGACGCCGTCCCCTCGGCCTCGGCCTCGTCCTCGTCCTTCCTGAGCCCCTCCCTGTGTTCCCGTCTCAGATGGCGGCTCACCTGCCCCAGCGCGCCGACCGGCGCCCGGCCTTCTTCATCCTCCAGGCCGTCCTCCTCGTCCGTCTCATCAATGCCTCATGGCTGCAGACCTTCTTCCAGCCCGACGAGTACTTCCAGTCCCTCGAGCCGGCCTGGGACTTGGCCTTTGGCCCCAAGAGCGGTGCCTGGCTTACCTGGGTATGACAAGACTCGCCCCCTTCGCCCCGTGAATGCTCGTCATCAGTGTCCCGCTGTCAACTTAAGCCGGAGCCTGTGTTAGCTAACACGAGGTGCGCCCAGGAATGGCAACACCAATTGAGATCCTCCATACACCCAGCACTTTTCTCCACCGCGTATCTCGCGGCCAATGCTGTCTCCAAGCTTCTGCCGTCTGCGAATGTCATCCGCGTGTCGGCGCTTCTGGCCGCCCCGCGAACCCTGCAAGCTCTCTTTGCGGCTCTGGGTGACTGGTATACCTGGCGCCTCACCGGAAAGCTCTATCCTTCCAATGGCAACATATCTCTCTTTGCTGTAAGTCGATTCCTCTCTCTCTCTCTCTCTCTCTTCCGTGACCCCCATTTTGGGTATTCACATACTTAACTTCGTGGGCAGCTCTTCCTGCAGCTCTTCAGCCCGTGGCAATGGTACTGCTCTACCCGCACCTTCTCTAACTCGTTGGAGACCACGTTGACCATCATGGCCCTCTACTACTGGCCTTGGGAGGCTCTTGGGATCGCCGAGGCTGTCAAGGAGAATGTGAAGTCTTTCAAATCCATCCACTATGTATGGCGATTGCGATTGTCTCTTTGTCTCGCAGCCCTTGCAGTTGTCCTTCGGCCCACCAACGTCCTCATATGGCTCGTTATCGGGGTTACTACGCTGTCGAGGGTGTCGTTGCAAGGGCCATCACCCCTCACCGGCAGCGATATCTTCGTCTTCGTCCGCGAAGCTATCCTATGCGGGTCATTGGTGCTTGGTATTTCGTCTGTGTCCGACTACCTCTACTTCGGTTTCTGGACGTTCCCTCCCTATAACTGGCTTAACTTCAACATCTCGCAGTCTCTGGCCGTCTTTTATGGCAGGAATCCATGGCATTATTATATCTTGCAGGGCCTGCCATTGCTGTGTACCACAAGCCTTCCCTTTGCGCTCTATGCTCTCTACAAGCCTGCGGCATCGTCACCTGCTCAAGCTAATGTGCTAAAAACGCTCTCCTATACAGTCTACGCGACTACGTTGGCGTTGTCTCTAATCTCCCACAAAGAGGTCCGCTTCATCTACCCTCTCCTCCCTATCCTAAACGTTCTTTCGGCCCCCCTCGTCGCGTCCTTCTTCACGGCATCACCATCCTCCGCGCCAGCTCGCGCCTACGAGAATCGTTCCCGCATACGCCACAAGAATTACGCCGTTGTCGCGCTTGGGATAAATATCTTCCTTGCTCTCTTCTTATCATTCCTCCACCAACCCGCGCCTCTCTCTGTTCTTTCCTATCTTCGCGGCGAGTATGAACGCATCCACCCGACCTCTGCGCAGCTCGCCCACGCTACGCGCCAACCACCCAAGCAAACGGAGGAGCTGTTTGCTCTTTTTCTCATGCCCTGCCACTCCACCCCGTGGCGCTCCCACCTCGTATATCCTGGCCTCCGCGCGTACGCACTATCATGTGAGCCGCCGCTGCACACGCAGCCTAACACCCCTGAGCGCGTCAACTATCGTGACGAAGCAGATCGATTCTACGATGCTCCCATGGGATTCTTGACGGAAGAGCTCTTCGCACCAGATGGACTTGAACCCCCCCGCTACATTGCCGGCTTCGAGGGCATTGAGCCCTGGCTCAAGGACTTTCAACAGACCCCTCGGGGGAAGGCACTCGGCATGAACATTCGCCGCGTGTGGGGTGGATTCAACGGCTTCTTCAACGAGGATTGGAGAAGGGCTGGTCGAATGATGGTATGGGACACGGGCATCTACAGCAATTTACCACAACTCAAGCAGGCGTCGGCTTGATCATCTTTACGATCAGAGGATGCGCAATGTAGATGTACATTATTAGACCTGTAGTGTAAAAATGATCCTCATATCGCACGGGGAACATGTAGAATCAAAATCTGCGTCCCAACTAGTATTTTCCCTGGAAAGCTAAACCCCCTTCGCCAAGGCCGTATCTGGCTCAACACAAATCACATTAAAAAAAAGGAACATTTGAAATCTCTCAAGGGGATAGTCCCAAGGGCGGTGTGGTATCAACCCATGTAACAGAACGCTAACAACACTTCTTTTCCCTTTGAAACCATGGATGGAAATCTTCAAATAGCAACTTTTCCTGCAAGAACCCCCGCACCTTTCTAGCGTTGCAAGATACGTAGAATACGCCACGTATAGTCATCATCTCCATCACTCTTGTTTTGATACCTTTACCTCCTCTTGCTGCTGCTGCTGCTGCTGCTGCTGCTCGTGCTGCTGCTCTTGCTGCTGAGGAGGTGGCGGTTGTTGTGGCTCGGGCGCTTGAGTCGGATGGTTAGGAGTATCAACTTCGGTATGGATCACCGGCACCGGTTGAGATGATGCCGTCGAAGGCGGTGCAAGGGCAGGTGCCGCTTCTTGCGGTGTTCCTCGTTGAACCTCTCTTTCGTCCTCACGCGTATCTCGTCTCATATCCAGGCTCTTGCCGCGCGGTGAAAGTATGTTCGTCGTGGGCACAAGACGGTCTGCCGGAGGTGACTTGTTGCGCCTGTACTCGGCGTTTTCCTTGGCCTCTCGGTACTTGTTCCTGATCCATCCAATCGGCCCCCTGCCCTCGTCTTTACCTGATTCATGTGTCGTGGTCGTCTCCGTGGCTGCTAAGCCTTGTTCAGAACTGTCTCCGGTAAAGCTTTTCCGAGGCCGGTTTGCTCCACTTCCAATCGACGACATGCTCACTTCGCCATGGTCATTGGAGCCAAGATGCAAACGATTCGAGGATGCACCTGTGCCCTCAGGAAGGTTACCGTCGTCTTTTTTAGCTCTTGACAGCCTCCAACGCCTCTTCTTTTCTTTTTCTGGATAGTCGGATGGTATTGATGGTTGTTCCTCCCCACTGTGCTCAACGTCCGAAACTTCATTGAAGGATGAGTGTACAGACGCAGGTGGAGATTTCCCTTTTGCCGCGACCTCAGGGTGCAATGCACTACTGGTTGGGACGTTAGATGCTCGCGGAGTCGGTTCAGATGAGAGATCGCTGTGCTGTTGTGAGAGTGTCGTTGGTTGCCTATGGGATTCGGGTTCCTCCTGATGATTTGTTTCCATAGGATTGCTGAGTTCGACATTGGGGGAATGCGCATTCATTTGAGAATGTGGCAAGGAGGTATTGGAGCTCTGGGCGCTGGGATTCAAGCTGCCAGGTATCCTCTTCTTCTTCAGTTTGTTCGGCTGCCGCTTGTCCGCTCCGTCGGCTGGGGACCGCTGGAAAAGACTAGGCAGGCCACGATCCTTGTGTGGGGTGGTAATCTCGTGGAGCACTTCTAGTAGCCTCTCTTGACTGCGGCCAGGTGCTGATGGTTCGGACGAAGGGTTTGTGGGAGCAACAGCTGCAGGTGCCAAGCTCGAGTTCTCAGAATGGTTCGGTGTCTCCGCCGGATACACTTGGGTCAGTGGTTCCAAGTGACCGGACATACGGTGATGTCCCGGGCTATCCGACTTTCGGAACTTAGCGCCAGCAAGAGCTGGAGACTTTTTCGATGGTACTGTATTGCTTCTGCCCAAGCCACTGGTTGGAGTTGTGGCCACTGTTGGGCTATTGGGCGTCGTACTACCATCATGCTTTGAGTTCCTAGAGGAGACGGATCGATTCCTTCGGACCATGCCATCCCGTCGGACACTCTCAGCGCCGGCACTTGCATTGGAGGCAGATCTGCGCAAGTCAGACTGTCGCTTCACGTTGGGTGTCACAGGCGCAACTGGTGTCCCTGATTGGACTTCTTTGACAGTTTTTTCGTCGGCAGCCGTCCCTTGCATGCCAATGAGGAAGTGATCCTGATTCTCAATCAAGAAAATGATGACGCATTGGTTCAATCGATACTCCTCTGGGGCCATGGCATGTGCAGGGTGAGAAAGCATACCAGGCTGGAAAATGGCAGCCAGGTTTTGCGAATTCATCCTGTTTTCATCCGCCTTGGCTGCGAAGACTGCGAGCAAATCAAGGATGTAAAGAAGTAATTGCCTGTTCAGCGGGGGGAGCTCCGTGATGAGTCTCTGGTAAGTGGCAATGGCGGCCTTCTCGTCAAAGCTTTCCACGAATTGAGGGCCTTCTGCATCACCAACGGCCTGTTTGGTTGCTCCACGCAGAGGGTCCCGGAACTTTTCGTAGAGGTCTAGTGGAACAACGGGCTCGGGGAGGTCGTTAAGATATCTCCTTAGAACGTTGGCGGCGTCGTGGACAGTGAAGCCGTCCCAAACAAGTCCTTTGCCATATCGGTCAGGTGAGTCGAACAGGGTTTTGAGCTCTTTGATTCGTTTTTCTGAACCTGCAAGACGAAAAATGCCCTCTACACCGGTGGCTATGAAATCTGTTAGTAGACGGATACAATAGAATGAGATGTGCTTGTGTACCTTTTTCTTTGAGGAAGACGCCGCACTTGGCCACGACTATAGGCACATAGCCGTAGATGTAGCTCTCTCCGTTCTCATCGATTAAAGAAATTGCGACATTGGCATAAGTGATGCTTTGACGAAGTGGCACGCCAAAAATGCCTTGTGGTCGCGGTTCTAGGCAAGCATGGTTAGCTTGAAAGGTTAAGTGGCTCGGACGGAAGTAACGTCGAGAAAAAGTTAGGCTGCTGCTCGATCGTGATGGTAGGGATGGACAGGCTGAGCATTGTGCAGCAGTTCGTCGATCCGGCTCTCCATCCGCCTCACCACTTGGCAAGATCACGCAGGCGGACCATACGCGGCTTGGCACTTGGAACCGCGTCATGAGCGGCATCGCATCACGATGAGAGCCGCCAGGTATTGTTTGAAAACATGGCAGTACGCAGCAGCGTATGCAGGTTTCGCGAAAAGGGACCCATACCGTTTGCGTCTTGGTGCTTGGAAGGCAATTTGAATCCCTTCCACCACGACTTTAGGTCGCGCTTGCTGGGCGGAGAAGCAGCATTGAGCTGAGGAGGCGCAGGTTGCTGGGGTGGACTGGTAGAGGTTGGGTTCTGTGTGGCAGAGGTCATGTTGACCGGCAGAACGCAGAGTCGAAGACTCAGCGACTGCTTTCTTGGCTATTCTCAGCTCGAGCCCGGCGAGTCGATTCGGGAAGCGCAGATCTCGATTAACAGGAGGCTGAACGAGAGTTGGTGACGTCGGAGAAGTTGCGACGAACTCAGTGTAAGCACGGCGGCAGGTAATAAAGAGCTGGATGTCTATTCGATGGTAAATGGATGAATGTCGGCGCGGGGCAAAAGTAACGAAGAGCGATCTGTTCGCGTGTGAAAGTCCCCTTCAGCGTCGAGGTTTGTTGTTGTCGTGATGAACGGTAGCGAAGCTGGCATCTACTGGTGAGCGAGCGAAACAGGCGCCAGGGGTTTCAGATCAGCCGCGTGAGAGGGGGAGGGCGCGTTGCTTGTAGCGACTGGAAGAGTCTTGCCAGAGCAGAGACAAGCAGAGGATGCGCGGGTGTAGGTGGCGGAGGGTAAGGGTGTAGTTGTGGGAAGGTGATGCATTCCCATGCGGGCAGTTGAGGGAGAGAGCCTGGTCGCGAGCGACTAGAGTGATGTGGACTGTGGAGAGCTGTACGTAGTACTGCACAGCGCTGCAGCGGGCGGGACTGGACTGGACTGGACTGGGCTCCGCTGGCTTGCGCCCAGAGGTACCGTCGCAAAAAGCCAAAGTACCACTGGGTAACAGCCAGGGCCAAGGGAAAGGCAAAAGGTACATGCATAATTTCGCTGAGGGGAAGGGAGCCGGCAGGCCAATGACGTTGACAGCGCCGTGCATAAAATTGGCTGTGCACCGACAACAGGGCCTAATAAAATGCCTTGCCTAAAGGTGCCTGGCCTGGACTCAAGTCCTTCCCACCCCCCGCGCCTTAGTTACGCTGCCTACGACCACTCGAAACCCCTACCGAAGAGGGTTTAGTGGTCAGCGTACGCTCATTACAGCAGGGTTATGCGCCTCACTGCACCTGCACTGGCTCACTACCTAGTAGGGTTGGCATGTAAAGCCCGGGCTCAGTGGGCCACGAACCTGCACAAGGATGGAGCACGTCTGGTCTGTGCCTTGAACTGCCTTACCCGCTCACATCTTACAGTAGGAACTGTAAGTTGTATTTTAGAGATGTGTCCGAGAGGGGTGCCTCGTAGATGGGCACTTGTCGGTTGGCATTCACTCAGCAAGGCTTTGCGCCAAGGTAGCCGGTCAATCCGATATGTTGTAGGCATCTATGCCATTCACAGGGGCCATCTCGCGCAACAAGACCTCATATCTTACCCTTGGCCGCCGCCCTGGCAACCACCCTTCTCTTCGCTCCCGTCCCACCTTGAATCAAATTGCTGAAAAGTACCTGCCCTAGAACACTGCTTCAATAGCCTGGCTTCTACGGCTAGCCGCATCAATTTCCTTCAACTAGGCCTCCACTAGAAGACTAGAAGCTAACCTCACCTATCTCACCAACCTTAACCGCGCAGTTACAGCAATGTTAATACTGCGCCTCCTGAAAGCTTAAAACGATTCGGGCGATTGGCGAACAATTCAAGGTTGATGCCTCTATGCATCGGGCATAACTCACTCGCCGCTTCGTGCAACATGATGTCGCCCGTTCGTACTCTGTAGTAGAGCCGTGGATGTGTCCACCCTGACCTTCTGCAAGTCGATTGGTGGTGGGTTGACGATGAGCCCTGGACAATCTTGCCCAAGGTATCTTGCCTAAGTGTACATGTAAGGTAGGTAGGTAGTCTAGAGGGAACATTCTTATGGGAATTCGTAGATAGGTAGGGGAGCTCAAGCACATGCTCCCTGTCCAAGCCATCTTGGTGTTACTGTGGACGTTCTCCCCTTTGTGAACCGCTCTCACCTGTCCTACCCGTCCTGCGCAATCTAAAAAAAGAGGCACCCTGCAGGGAACAGTTTTCTCAGATATGCACAAACACGTCAGTGCCCCCCTCATGCGGCACCAGAAGGCCCCCAAACTCTGTCCCTCAACCACCGCCGCCCACTCACAGCGAGTAACAAGCGCCTTGCTGTGCCCTGAAGGCCATTGGCATGCTATGAGAAGCCACAACTTGAGGTTACGCACTCCACCGGCACCCAACGAACTTTCCTGAATGGCTACATTTCCTCGGTGTGCAGATATCACTACATTTGCACGGGAAGCATCAGCGAATTCGTGCCTTCAGATGGATGCGAAACGTCACGGAGTGGTGAGCTCATGGTAGCAGGGCCCATACTGGGATCAACCGGTAGATGTACCCACCAACCGCCAGTTGTAAGGGCTATCCTTGACGTACCGTACTGCAGCGTTTCTGCGGCCCGTCCAGCCGTTGCATAGACCGTACAGAGTGTGTGTGAGAAACGCCTGTTTCGTGCCCTGGATCCCCGTCAATGAGAACAGCAAGTGTTAAGGGAAGAGGGCATCGCGCGTGACAAGCTGATGCGGATGCTTACCTAATTGCTTACTAATATCCCGGCGAAACCAATGATGCGGCTCCACTGGTGAACAATGGTGCCAATTATCAGCACCTAGCCTTATCAGCTCTTATCGTAGTGCCAAAATTTCATCACGTCCCAACTTTGCTCTAGCTCGACGTCAGCTACCCATACCTCCTCTACCAAAAGCAATCTCTCTTGCGCCGCCTAAGCTTCTTCAAACCACAACAATCATAATGGATACGTAAGTCCGGCAATCATCTTCGAATCATACTCCCATCGTGTCTGACTCTGTTCAATTAGTCTCACAGCCGCTGAGCAGCGCACCCTGGAGCAGCGCATCCAGAAGCGCCAGGTCAAGGAGTTCATGGGTGTACGTTGAGCCTTCTTGTTGACCTTCTGCTGTGATCACGAATCCGAAAGGACAAATACTTGTTTCTTTCATCTATGGCTAACTAGTTTGCCCTACAGGCTTTTGGCGGCCTCGTCGAACAATGCTTCGATGCCTGCATCGACGACTTCACCTCCAAGGCTGTGTCCTCCCGAGAGGCCGGATGCCTGAACCGCTGCGTTCAGAAGTGGATGGCCACCCAACAGCGCCTCGGAGATCGTTTCCAGGAGCAGAATGCCCAGATGACGCAACAGATGAACAAATAAATTGTACGCCTACGCAGCCGGTCTTCTCAGTCGAGCTGTTGCACGACGAGTGGAAGGAAGCCAGCCTTTTCCAGAGGACAACAACACATTGTATGATATTGAGGAAAACAGCGATGGTCATTGTATGAGATAGGATCGCGTATGGAAGTGACTGGCTTGGAGAAGTGAAGGAATCAGCCGCTGGGCTTACTGTACAATATGGAACCGCTAAATGTGGTCAGGCGGAAGCAGCGAGTGTGAGGCATTTCGTTGGTTGCTTTATGTAACTTTTCAAAATCCATGACTCTATATTCTTCCTCCCCGGCAAGTGCGGAGTGCATCATCCACGCAATGCTTCGTTCCTATCAAGCTTGCTGTCATATTTCCCAACGCCTGGTCCCAGAAATTCTTCCTCCAACCATCTCTTTAGTGATGTATAGTTACAAAGCCACGTTCAGGAAGCTATTAGCCCTCAAAATGATCGCTGAGAACATCCCTCACTGTCTCGAGCTGGGAGACGAGCTTCGCTTCCAGCACGTTGTCGCATCCTTCACCTTCCCTGGTGCCTGTTCTGGTACTTCTCCATTCCAGCTCACGCTGGCCAATCGGCAGCAGCCTTTCTTTCAATAGGCGTTTGCTTGAAAGCCAAAAATCAACATTCTCCAGTAACCCGGCAGCATCCCATTCCACTGAGGGTATTTCCCTGCCGTTACTTGCCCGAAGAGCGCTAAGCACCCGAACAAGAAGCGCCAGGGAGTGTACCTCAGAGGTTGCCAGGATTGTGAGATACCGCGGTGATGTTGCAGGATCAGTTCGTCCCCGCCCGCTGGCCTCAAAACGATCGACGCTTGCTTGGAGCAAATGCGGAAACTGGTTAAGCACATAGGCGACCTCAGGAGCAACTGTGGCCCCCAGAGCGGACAGCAAATTCAGCATCAACGGCAATAGACCTTTGGCCCATATTCCATAGCAGCGCAGGGCCATTGGTGATTCTGCATACGGAGAGATATTTGCCTTTTGCATGAACTTGATGAGGTTGGCGGAAAGTAGGCTGCTGAGGATTCCATCGCTGGCAAGATGCTCTGCAACAAGCGGCAAAGTTGTGAGCTCCATCAGGAAGAGAATGCTAAGCTCTCCATACTGGGGATCACCCTGGATAGACAACTTGTCTGCCCACGAGAACAAGGAAATGGCAGCGTGAACGGCATCGTAGGAGGCCATGATATTGAGTATCTGCGCCTGCGACTGATCAATGCCCGGTAGGCCCAAGGAAGCTTGCAGAATCGCCGTAAGAAGGGCAAGGTCCTCTGGGACTACAGATGCAGCACGATCATGAATCAAACTGACCAATGTGCGGAAACCTCGGGCAACCACGTGGTCCAAAATGTTTAGACTTGTCTGCGTTATGGTGACGGCGGAGCTTTCGAGGTCGGACGCTGAAGCATCATTGCCACCAGCTACCTGGTAAGCGCGGAGGGTAACAAATAAGGTCTTAAGAAGAACACGATAGTAGGCAACGGTTTCTTGCTCGTATGGTTCCTCAACGGCGGCAATGGAGCCCACAATTGTCTGCAAGAGATGGTTGATATCTTTGACAGATATCGGGCCTTTGACGAGTCGCTGTGTTAACACGAGTGCCAGATTGGCCCTGGCACTGACCAACTTGAGGAAAAAGTTCTCTGGCCCTGGGACCTCTTGGTTCGCATTCAAGCTCTGTTGAGCAACTTGCAGCATCTGTCGGGTTATGATCTTGTCGTCACCAATACAAGTGCTAAGTTCCAGCAATAAGAATTCCCATGCGTGAAAGAGAGCCTGGAAAGAGTCAGCTTGGTATATGCTATGTCAAGGCGGTTATAACTTACAATCTGCGCGTCAACGAGTGATAGATTGGCATTCGCAAGCTCCATTTCGTTTTTGAAGCCATCCTCTTTTCGACCAAGCCAGCCAGAATCAAACTTGAGCACGTCGTTCGCGAGATCAAGGTGGTAGTAGTAGTTCTTTCCCAACTCCCTAGGCTCCAACAATGTTCGTTTGAAATTATCCACGAAAGAGCCGTAGTACTTATTCGGGAAGTTCTTTGCCAGGTTTTTATGCAAGGAAATGTTGTAGCCGCCAACCTTGACTCCAGTTCGCAGATAAAAGTCGAGATCCTGGACTAGATCCTTGGCCAGGGCGTTCGCATTCCCCAAATGGCGGGAGTGGTAGAGCTGCATAGCGAATATTTCGGCAATATAAGCGGCCATTCTGGCATCGATGCTTGCCTTCACGTCGTCTGTCTTACCCGAAGGACTTTGCTCTTGTTCTTTAAGACCGCGGACAAACGCCCTGAGTCCTTGCAAATATTTAGTGTCCTTCTGCAGCTTCCTAAAGACCATCCATGGCCAATAGTTTTGTGCGGAAGCAACAAAGTCCAAGATTGCGAGTGCTTCCAACTTCTCAAGTTTCCCCAGGGTTTCCAATTTCACAAGTGCAGTAGCCAGGACAGAGTCAGATGCAACGTCTGCCTTTTTCTCTTCTTTCATGGCTTCCCGGGGAGTTTGACCCGTGAGCAGACAATTCGACATCCATTGCTGTCTATTCCTCAGAATAGACGAGAAAAATCTCCAAGTGATCCTAACATCATCCAATAGTGCAAAAGGCTGACCGAGGGTTGAGAGTAATTGCAAGAAAGACTTGGATATCTGCGGACCTAAATAGCCAAGAAGCGAAGGCGGATCTTTGCTTGGCTTGCCAGCATTGACGACAAGAGCTTCCAGTAAGGATATAGCCGGTATACGGTATTGATCAGAAACTGCGCAAAGACGAGCAATGAGTGTGGATATTTTGAAGAGGTAATTTTCCACCATAGATGAGGATTGCTCGAGATAGTTCGCAACCTGTAGAAGCGTGCTCGAAAAGTTCAAAGCTGATACAAGCTGGTCTTGGATACTTTGTGCTCGCAGTGGATACAGTGTTTGTTCGGCTTTCTTAAACGCAGTGATGAATGACGAGAGGATAGGTTGGAAGCGGAGGGTACCACTTGCTGGCGAAATGAAACAATCCACAATGTAGGAAGCAGCAGACCGTAGACAAGACATCAGATTTTCCGAGTCCGGGCCATCACCTGTACTGTAGCTGTACAGGACAATCTTGTTTAAAATAGGGATAACCGTGTTGAGCAAGAGCGAGCGGCGGCTGTCTGACTCAAAAATCCATGTCGAAGTATTTTCGAAGATGTCGACTGATGACTGCGCGATGGAGTAGCTTACTTTCGAAAGCACTTTGTCAGGCACCCCCAACCAAGGGTTTGTCTCTGGCCTTTGACGGCCTGCCAGCTTATTTCCCGCACGACGTTGAACGGCAGAGGTCGTCGCAGTCTCGATAGCTTCCGAGAACAAGGACAGAGAAGAGACTAGGAACTCATATCTCTCCCCTACCAGCTCCAGGCTTCCGGTGATTTTTGCTAGCTTTCCAGCCTTAGACTCGGAACTAAGAAGCTCGCTTCGGGCGAGATACGACCACACCCGACTCGGTTGTAAAGGGAGGATGGAATGCAAAAATTGAATGCCGACATCCAAAATGGAGACTGCCACTGTTTCGCTCAAAACAACTTCATCTTCCATGAAGTAATCGATGATGTCGCACACAACAGTGGTGATGTCTTTGCCGTTGCCGATGTGCTTGCTAGCCTCCAACAGGATATCGCTGTCAGCATGAGTCAAAGAATCTCCTTGAGCATTCTTTGATGTCTTCAGGTGATCCACGCGGATCAAGGTCGCCAAAAGGCCGATTACCTCAACAATCTCGTCTGGTTGCAGCATGCCAAGCTCGCTATGATAGCCTTCTTTGACAAGATAAATTTCAAGCTGCCTACCTAGCAGTGCGAGTGTAGAATGCGGGTATTCTACCGTTGCAATGCGGCCGGTGTCAGTGATGAAGCGCCCGTAGGTGCCAGGCAGCAGAGAATAGGTGTCCTCTTCAACATATCTCGTCTTCCAGGAGGACGACCCACTGATTAGAGAGATCTCTTCAACGAGACAGAAAGAATTGGTGTTTTCGTCTTCGTGAATGAGTTCATAGCCTTGAAAGCCTGCTGGAAGGGCGAGGGTAAGAGTTGGGGTTCTCTTGAGTAGATTGATAACAAGATCTAGCCGTTCGTCGTCGCAAAGCCCCACGGCACTGCACAAAACTTTGCACAGCGATAAGAATGGGAGAAATTCGAACGGGAACCGGTCTAGAGCTTGCTGAAAGTAGAAGTTCATGGCCGAATCATCATGTAGCATCTGCGCCACGACATCTTGGTCTATGGTTAGCTCATTGCGAGGCACCAAATCCCAATAGCTTCGTCCCGGCGAGAGCACGGCCATGAGCGAGCTCATGGGCTCAGATTGGTAGCCGATTATGGGGTAGGAAACCTTCAGGAGCTCTAGGAATTGGTATCGGATGCGCGAGCTAGATAGAGCGGTCATGCTACCTTCAATAGAAGGCCCCACCGACGCTGCCATAGCTGAGAGCACATCGTAAACCTTGCCGTGTGTTGTGACAACCGATGCCAACTGCTCGACCACTTGCAAGTCCTTGGAAGCAGTGGCATGTTCAAGAAATCCATCAAATTTAGTAGATTCGATAGAAAAGATACTACCCGCAGAATTGCGACGCGCCCCACTTGGCCGAATCCCTTTCGTCTCGAAGTTCTCCTGCGCTTTTTGCTGCAGGAGATTGTCCCTTTTCTCGGTTCTGGCTTGATAAGAGACATTCAAGCGATGGAGCAGGACGGACCAGGTGAAGACTGCAGGGCAAGCGGTGTCAGAGTCGACTGCCTTCAGCATGCTTGTGTGGATTTGTTCCAAAACGTCAGGAGACAACAAATATGAATCATAAGCATCTTCGGCTTGGCCTGAATCCTCTTCTCGCTCCAAGTAAGTCAGGGATCGACTGGGTTTCAAAATAGCGATCGAAATGGCAGCAGAGAGTGACTTAAGTGGGAGCATCAGCTCAACCATACTGTCATGTACCTACAAGAGTGAGCATTTGGCCATTTTCATCTGAGAAAAAGTTCAACATACCGGCTGGATGGGGTCAAAGAAGGTATAGAAGTCCATCAAAGAAAACCATTGGTTGACAGCGCTTGATGGGGGGAAGTCATTTCCAAAACAATCCACCACTTGTAATACGACAGAGAGCCCATGAATGACCTCGGCCAAGAGGGTTTTCAGCCAGGTCAGCTCGACTTCATCCACGAGAAGAAGGGCGTCCGTAGTAACTGATCTTAGACCTGATCCTATCCGATCCATACAAGCAGTGACAGTATCAAGATAAGCGGGAAGGAGAGGCTCCAGAACGTCTCGTGAAGGCTTGCCTGTCTTCTGGCCATATAGCTCAGCAACGTCAAGGCCTATCGTGACGACTGAGGGTAGTCGCCCGTAGAGCTTAATAGAATGGAATTGCTCGGCAACAGACATGAAGAACCGGCGTTCGGCAAGAAACGTGGAGAAAAGATTCTGCTTCTTTGTTTCGGACTTCTCGAATTCGGCAGCGATTTCGTCGGCGTCCAAGGGTTTTGTGCCCACCAAGTCCGCTACAAAGGCTTTCCCCTGGCCATTGTTGAGGCCGGCCGCCTCTTCCAGGTTGGTAGCATCTTGAGATGAGAGTAGTCCTGTGAGGTGACGGGAGGGACGAGATTGGTGCTCAATGATGACAAGACGGAGCGCTGCGACCAGGTTGATGTTCGCATTTTGGGATAGCCATTTCGCGTCCTCCTTTAGTTTCGCGATATCGAAGCGTTCAGTCGACACGGACGTGACATTGATGGCGGCAGTCTTGGTTTCAAAGTCTTTTCCGGTTTGTTCGCACGGCGGCGCAAACGGCTTGGAGGGGTCTTTCAGCAATTCTTGCACGTACGCATCCGTAAGCAATTTGATGATAGCAGGGCTCTTCTGACGTCGTCCGGTGCTGTCTGAAAGCGCTGCTGCAACAAGTCTCCAAGAACTATTCCAAGTCAGTGGGAGGCTCGCCTCGTGGATGTTTGGAGCGTAGGCAAGCTCACATCAAAGCCCTCTCCCCAGTCAGGCACTCTTCTAGGGAGGGAAAGTAAATGCAATCAGACACCGGCGCCATTGCCACAGGCGTTAGAATGGTGGCAGTGGCACGCGATGCATCACCTTACGAGCTGTCAGTGCAAAAGCATCAAAAGTTGACGCGCTCGATCCACCAAAATAATGTACCTGGTAGCAAAAGTAAGGTAAGGTACGGTGGTAGTGGTACAGTAGCTCCTCCTACGAGGAGGTAAGCTTTGGAGGTAAGGTCAGGTAACTGGGCTGCAGGTACCTCAGAACTGAGCTAAAAGGCCCTTGCACTTGGGACTTTTTTTCTGGAAGCGCTCCGTCATAGCCCGAGGATGACCCGAGTAATACAATTTGGGGCAACTCCCGCCATCGGCGCCGTACTGTCTTTCAAGATATGCACACTGTGTCTAGAACCAAGTTGTACACGCTTTCTACAGTACTAATATTGAACAGCTGCACGACTGTTTTCCGTTTTTGTTCACTACTTTGCCTCTGGCCATCTCAATTATCCCGAGTTGACTCACTCTGGCATTCTTCAGTTCCTCCGCTTCTTCCCTCCGCTTGCCGTGAGCACACGCTAGTCTTCATATTGAAGACTCTCTCATTTTGAGACTGTTCTCTGCCAATATGGCCTCGCACACAATCATTGATCATTCCCCGCACCAGCCTGAGCCCTCGCCGCCTGTCCCTACTGCGTCGAATCTCATCCTAATTGACAATTACGATTCCTTCACCTGGAATATCTACCAATATCTCGTCCTCGAAGGCGCTGTGGTTCATGTCTACCGAAATGACAAGATAACTCTAGAGGAACTCATCCAAAAGAACCCAACCCAGCTCATCATTAGCCCTGGCCCTGGTCATCCTAGCACCGACTCTGGTGTAAGCCGAGATGCAATCCGCCACTTCCAGGGCAAAATCCCTATCTTGGGAGTTTGCATGGGCTTGTAAGCTCCCACCTCTCAGGTCGTTGTACATTTGACGGCTTACAGTTTTCAGGCAATGCATGTTCGATGTTTACGGAGGAGAAGTAAGTTCGGCTGGCGAATGGCTTCACGGCAAAACGTCCCCTCTTGTTCACGACTCGAAAGGAGTCTTTGCCGGACTCGAGCAGGATATCCCAGTCACGAGATATCACTCCCTCGCTGGCACTCATGTCACACTCCCTGAATGCCTAGAGATCACTTCCTGGATCGCCAAGCCAGACGGCTCCGCAGGTGTTATTCAAGGAGTCCGTCACAAGGAGTTCACTATTGAGGGTGTCCAGTTTCACCCTGAGAGCATCCTGACTGCTGGGGGCCGAAAGATGTTCACCAACTTCTTGCACATGCAAGGCGGAACCTGGGAAGAGAACAAGAAGGTCCAAGCCTCCCCGTCGACTACCACACCCAAAGCAACGGCTGTGCAGCCAAAGAAAAACAATATCCTACAGCAAATCTACGCGAGCCGAAAAGCTGCAGTTGCAGCTCAGAAACAAATCCCGTCCCAGAGAATGTCCGACTTGCAAGCCGCATACGATCTTAATGCCGCACCGCCACTGATCCCCTTTGTGCAACGTTTACGACAGACTCCGTTTGATGTTTCTTTGATGGCAGAGATCAAGCGTGCTTCGCCTTCAAAGGGCGTCTTTGATCTAGAGATCAGTGCTCCCATTCAAGCGAAGAAGTACGCTCTTGCCGGAGCCAGTGTGATCTCAGTTCTTACCGAGCCTGAGTGGTTCAAGGGCAGCATCGAGGATCTAAGAGCAGTCCGTCAGGTCCTCAACAATATGCCTAACCGACCCGCTATTCTGCGCAAAGAATTCATTTATGATGAGTATCAAATCCTCGAGGCTCGATTGGCAGGCGCGGATACAGTTCTTCTCATTGTCAAAATGCTTGACACTGCACTCCTTCGAAAACTCTATAATTACTCACTTTCTCTCGGAATGGAGCCTCTGGTTGAGGTACAGAACGCTGAGGAAATGACGATTGCCGTTGAGCTAGGGTCTAAAGCCATTGGTGTCAACAACCGTAACTTAGAAAGCTTTGAGGTCGACCTCAACACTACGAGTAGACTACGAAGCATGGTGCCTGAGAACACAATTATCTGTGCCCTCAGTGGTATCAACTCGCATAAGGATGTTGTTGCGTGTAAATCCGATGGCATCAATGCAGTTCTGGTTGGCGAGGCAATCATGCGAGCCCCTGATGCCAGCGTCTTCATCAGCCAACTCTGCGCTGGGATTGATCCTCCAAAACGGGAACCGCAAACAAACCCTCTCTATGTGAAGATCTGCGGCACTCGTAGCGCTGAAGCCGCGAATGAGGCAATCGAATCAGGAGCTGACTTTGTGGGCATTTGTCTAGTGCCCGGGGCCAAGCGATGCATATCGCATGAGACAGCACTCGCGATTTCTCGTGCAGTTCATTCATACTCTGGAGCGTTGAACACCGCCGCAGATCTCTCAATGATCTCAAACGCTGCTACGGATTTCTACTCAGCGGCTGGCCCAAGATTAAGAAGCACCCGACCTCGTCTCGTCGGCATTTTCCAGAACCAGCCTCTTCAGGAAGTTCTTGAGAAGCAGGAAATTTATGATCTGGACCTGGTTCAGCTCCACGGCGACGAGCCTATCGAATGGGCGAGTATCATTCCTGTGCCCGTAGTCCGCTGCTTCAAACCCGGTCAAGTTGGCATCGGTCTTCGTGGCTATCACACGATTCCTCTGTTGGATTCTGGATCTGGATCCGGAAAACTACTTGATGTATCAAATGTCAAGAAGGTGCTTGAGAAAGACCCTGAGCTAAGAGTCTTCTTGGCTGGTGGACTTAACCCAGACAATGTTGCGGAAGCCGTGAAAGCTCTCGGCCCATTGAGTGAGCGGGTCATCGGTGTTGATGTCAGCAGTGGCGTTGAGGAAGCTGGCAAGCAGTCTTTGCCCAGGATCACGGCCTTCATACAAGCAGCTAAGGCCATCAGGTAAACACCATAGCTGAATAGAAATAACGTCCCGAATTGTATGCTCCAAACAAGCTCCTCGATAACGTGTAGTTGTCCCGTCACATAGTGGCCCTGTTCCCCTTACAACCTCGTGTCCCGGACGTTCTTCAGTTCGGCTAGCTATGTCTGACTGCCAGAGGTTCGACAGCCGGCACATTGAGGTGGCTACGGACCTTCGACGCTTACCTCCGCAGAACTCAGTGCAGCCACCCGGACAACACTCGGCAGCCCCCGATCATCGAATAGCGCTATCTCCACGGTCTTTCTTACCAGAAGTGCTTCTTCTCTTCCCGGACTTATTAATTCTTCCCTGAGCTCATCTTGATGCCGTCCTCACATTCAGACAAGTGAGATTTGGAAGGTTTCGAAAATCCTTGAGTCACCATGCCTCGGCAGATATTCAAGAGATGTGTCATTGCAATAGCAGGACAATTGCCCGGGCAATTGACTTCGGACAACATACAGCAGTGGACAAAACTCCGGAAAGGCCGTTTTTCTGAGGAATTTGACGACAAAGTCACTCATCTGTTATGCACAAATGAACAGTTCAACAAGAGAACTGCTCGAGGTAAGATCCTACGGGCATTGTAGCCCGAATCGGAGGGCGCTGGCAAGCAGACAGTCATGAAGTACAAACAGTAACAAGAAGCAGTCAAAGATGCCCTCAAACGAGGAAAGCATGTCCACATTCTTCATTATGACTGGTTTGAATTTTCAACTGTACACGAAAGGAAGGAAAGAGAAGGGGAATACTCGATGAGAAACATCTTGGCAAAAGAGCAGGCTACGAGACGTGAAGAGGCTAGAAAGGAGAGGGGGAGGCGCAATGGCGAGAAGTTTGTCAACACAAGTAAGTTATGCCGGCCAAGCTTCTTCAAGAGCCCCGTCTCAATAGATCAGATCTTTTCCACATCTACCAGGATAGGGATTTCTTCCCCTATCAAGTTGACATCACCAGGGACGACGAGTCCACCGGTCACGTTGGCCAGCGTTATACGCTTTGTGTAAGCCTGTCCCTGAATGTAGTGTCTGTGGCGACTCTGACATCTCAGCTTTGGGAGTCCAACGCCAAGCCGCCACTGTACTGGTTTACCGCAAAGTTCCTCAAGAAGAAGGGCGATAGCCAACCCAGCTACTACCGCCCCAGTCCTTGTTCTGGGAAATGGCGCAGCGAGATGGATCTCTTCATGGACTTCTTCCGCATTAAAACGGGTGTCGAGTGGCCAGACAGGATCCTGAAAGAAAAGACAACATCACCAGCGTTCTTCCAGTACAGTCCTCCGGTTAGTTTACTCTATTTTACTCTATCTCTAATGTTAAGTCCCCAAACTGAGATGTACAGGGTGGAGGCAAGCCCGTGGGGCGACGGCTGAGGTTTGACGTGGAGTATTGTCGAAAGATCAACGCCGAACTCCGAGGCTTACAGTGGCCTCCAGCATTAGATGTACCCACTGCATTGGACATCGGGAAGTGTTCCCTTCCCTCGGGTGAAGAGGACGAACATCCTGGCTCGCAGTCATCTAGGGATCATGGCAGTGAATGTGCTGCGACGAGCCCCAGTACTGATGATTTGCCAAGCCCACCACTTACGACGGAGGGTCTATTATGCACGCCGAGCATGAGTGAGGTGGGCACCTTGGAAGTAGATGGGTAGGGTTCTCCTGAATCCAGCCTGCGATTTTCACTGCCGACCACCTCTTTCAGACAAGGGACTCTACGGGAGGCGGTCACGGCTGGCTCGGATGCAGCTGTGCATTTGATTTGAGTTCTTAGGGCTCTTTGGCTCAGAGTCAATGGGGGTCAAGCTCTGCTGTGTTGGTTTGCGGGATACTGGGTGCTGAGATTGGCGTAATTTGATATGAGGCTGGAAACGCAGTGGCGGAGTCGAACCTTACGCATGGCAAAGGAAGTCAAGTCTGGGCGATGAGAAATGGCCAATTCCATAGCGCCTATCCTACATCATTCCGTATCTGTTCGTAAAGCGTCATTCATCGCTAGTCGTCATGCTCCGGATATCACTAGTACAGGGAGGAACATCTCAAACGGCCCAGCCTCGTCCGTCCACGATCAAAACCGAAGTTTTGGCAGGACAAACACCAGTAACACCAAGACGACCATCATTCCATATACCCAGGCGTAAAGAATCATCCTCCCGTACCAGCCCTTGCCCTCGGTCATCTTTCTCAGCGTGCCCATCCGACCCCGAGCCGCCTCCATCCCCCTCTCGGTCTTGTCCATCCCATCTGTCGCCTGGCTCAGAACCTCCTTGTCGGCTTCCAAAGTGGTCGAGAATTTTTGAGAGCTAGCTTTCAAGGCCCCAGCCATTTTCAGAATCGAATCGGATAACGCGTCCTGCTCGGACCGCTGCTGGTCCAGGATGGCTTCTGCGGTGGCTGTCGAGGTTTGCGGCACGGCGGGCTTACGCCGATTGGCAAAGAGGGCGGCGCGAGCTGTCGTATGTCCTGAGGATTGTGAGGGAGATGGTGACGGGGCTGCCCCGCGAGCACGTAAAACTTGCGTTGTCTGCGTAGCTTCAGGCACAGGAGATTTGATAGTAGACTCGGGTTCAGTAGCGGGTGTCCGGGCAGATCCTAAGGCTTCGTGCGCAGACGAAGTTTGTGGATGTTGTGCCTCGAATTCTTCCTCCAGCTCATCGCTCGGTTTAGAGTCCATGCTTTCGCTGGGCGTTGGAATAATGGCACTGAGTAGATCTTCACCTTCCGAGCTGTCGTCGTCCTCTACAGCCATCTGTATTTTGGTTAACTCACTCCCGAGCACCGGCGGCGCAAGCTACCAACCTGCTTGAAATCGTTTATTCTGTCAAGAAGGAGATCTATAAGCTCCCTATGGGCGTTCAGGCTCCCTTGCAACTCGGATCTTCGACCAGGCGCCTTGACGTCTAGTGCGTCTCGTTCCAACTTCGTCAATAGTGTGCGCGCATATTCTATATTCTGAAAGAGGAAGCTCAGTATTCTTTTCCGGTGCCATACGTCTGTTGGAATAATGCAAGTACCGATTCTAGCCTCGCCCTCTCATATTCATTTGTGCGTATTCTTCGCTCGCGATCCGAGGTAGGGTGGAGGACACTTTGTTGCAGGCGCGCAAGTAGTTGCGATAGCTCAGCCGCAGACGTCTGCTGGGAAGTTGTATGGGCGATCGCCATGAAGGGCGCACTAGATAACCGTGCCATTGCTAGAGTGGTTGCTGAGGGCACGAAACGGTGTAAGTGAGGAATATGTGTCTTGGAGAAGAAGTGACGTGGGATGTCCGTTGGAGGGACGTGTGGCTGAAGCTCCATGCAGCGCCACCTTTTCGGCCCGCCATGATGGATGATCCATATCCATGGATCAAAGTCCCTGGAAGTGAGCCATACTGCAATACAAATACCGTGCTACGATCCATAGTGAGAGTAGATTGAGAGCCACAAATTTTTCAAAAAGAAGAAAAAAAAAGTTTCCCCGTCCTTCTTTCTTGTGAATTATCCCAATAAATAAGTCAAGGAATAAGCATTACACGGGTCAAGGTTATTTGACAGACTCTACATGTCCTGTACTACGGCTTTGAAAGAACAGAAAAGAAAGCGCATACAAAGTCTCTATTGGCTGCTTGTGATTTTGGAACAACGAAGCATTTAGCCAAGTCAGCAAGCCTGAGCTATACAGCGTTCGAGTCTGTGGTAAACAAGTCTCTTGGGCTGATGTGTTAACTTGGAATTCCTATGAGATAAAACGTCCCTTCAGCCTCGGTTCCTCTTAGCCCTAAGAGAAGGTTATTCTACACGAAGACGGATGTGGTAGTTCATGCCAATTAATGCTATTGTTGTACCCAGTGTCGAGAGCAGGCCAATATTCACATCCCGGTACCGAGCGTTGTGGCCGGGACATTTGAATGCCATGGTGCGAGGCCCAGCTGAAAGCCATTTCAGATCCAAAGCATGAAATAAGCCGCCTTACAGACTTCCCGCATGCTCTCGTCCACAGCCCAGTTCAAAGTATTTTGTTCAGGACAGCTTCTGCACTTGGTAGTGTCCATAACATTTTTTGAACGTCGATTCCGTGAAGCTGCATCACCTTGAAACAAGGCGAGCGCCAGCGATCGATCTGTCTGCCATTGCCTACGGCTGTCCTGCGGCACTTGATGGTACGCGGTGCGCAAGTTGACAAGGTATGCTGCTGCAACTCGCATGTGTGTAATGCCACTAGCTGTTGCGAGGTTTCGTGGAGATATGCCTTCGATTCCAAATCCCAGGCAAAAATCGCGTGTGAAGGGTACATTTTGCAATCAGTGAAGCGCACCCCTTCCGAGTCTCCTCGATAGATCGATCATTACCCCAGGTATGGGGAGCTTCACCTACTCTGGTGAATTTTGCAATCATTCCTTTGCGTCTTCCTTGTCCACAGCAGAACGGAGCCGTTCCTCTTGCCTCTTCCAGTGACTTCCTTCTTCGTAGTCCGAGCTGATCTTGAGAGCCCTTCGAAGGCGCTCACTCTCCTTGATCTTGGCATCTGCCATCTCATGGACTTGATGCTCCTTGAAGGTCTTCCTAGAGCCAGCGGACTTCTTATTAGAATTCATCTCGGCCAGTAATTTCTCGCGGAGCTCATTGCAGCGCTTCTCAATCTCATCCTCATCAACCCTTAGCCGCGGTTAGTTGACCGAACGTGGTAGCGTCAACGTAGATGGCGTTTACTCACTCTTCCTCTTCAAGCTGATCTCTTAGATCAAAGACCTTGACCTCGACCTCACGCTTGCGGTCATGTTCGAGAATAGCCTTGTCCGGCTGGCGCTGTTTGTGTCGCAATGTATCTGTATCTTTGGGGTACGGCGCGCCATAGTCTCGGGGCTTCATATGTGCCAGGTTCCGTTGAACGTAGCCAGAGGTGCCACTACCTCGAGGGGTGGAAAGGCCGACATTGTCCGACATTTTTGCTTGCTAACCACTGAAATCTGCTTCTGCCGTACCTGGCTGGGCTCAGATCGAAGTTGCAATCTGACTGATGAGGCTTGACGTAGATCGATGGAGGTGGGGGCTGTGGCTGTGCCTAACCAAGCGGCCACTGCTGTCGACGTCCCTACCAGGCAAGCGGTGAGAACCTGCATCATTGCGGGCGGTGGCAGAATTGTCCGACGGAGCGACGTCTTATTAGTGGGGTGGCGTTGCTGGCGGTTCATGCATTTCGAAACCAGAGAAAAAGCTGGTGCTGGTTGTGACTCAAAGGATGTGGTCGGGATTCTAACAAGTTCTATATTCTCCCGTAATACTTTCATACCTTACACTTTTCTTCTACCCATCCTCTCAATAAGTTGTCACACTGAATCTTCATACTTTCAAGTTGGAAACCATGCCTCATATATCTTCTACGGATCAGGATGATAGTGGGGGAGTCGTCTTTCCTCCAGTATCAAAGGACCACGTCCAAAACTGCTCTTATGATTCATGGTTTCCTCGTTATCGAAGCTCATGTCTAAAGTCCCGTATAATTCCGCTCCCTCCGGCTTTTGTCTCATACCTACACGAGGATGGTATCATCTTGGCAGATGATGAGGAAGAACCTGCCGAAGACTCGGATGAATGGCATTCATCAGCGGCAACAGCCTCCCCCAAACCACAGCCTGAGGCGTCGGATGACGAAGATGACGAAGACAGCGACGAAGATAGTCCGCGTCTTCCTCCCAACCAGAGATTCCCGGAAACACACAAGTTGATCAAGGACAAGATTGCTGAACTTGGTGGCTCGGTTGCCCCGAAGCTGAACTGGTCTTCACCAAAAGATGCCAAGTGGATTTCTCCTCATCAAAACACTTTAAAGTGCACTTCGCCAAATGATATATACCTATTGCTGAAGTCGTCGTCTTTCGTGTCGCATGACTTGGTTCACGCATTTGACGGTTGCACGGCTGCGGCTCCGTCGCGACCTTTTGCACCTGTGCTGGTCTTGCGGCCATTCTTCACTCCTCATGTTGCGCTCGAGTTTCGCTGCTTCGTCAAGCACCGTTCCCTGATTGGGATTACACAGCGAGACATCAATTACTATGCTTTTCTGGAGGGTATCCGGCCCCAACTGTGGAAGAAGATTACAACATTTTTCGAGGACAAGCTGAGGTTCTCATTTCCAGACGCCTGCTTCACGTTTGACGTCTACGTGCCCGAAAACTCTTTTGAAGCAGACGGACTCGGCAAAGTCAGGCTGATGGATATCAACCCATGGGCGCCGCGGACTGACAGCTTACTCTTTGGCTGGGAAGAGTTGCTCGAGAAGGAGGTCAAGCATCCTCTCTATGGGTCCGCTGGTAATAACGATATGGAGGAAAGTGGTGATGACTTCAAAGCTGAGGATACCGAGGACGAGTCTGAGATCGAGTACCGGCCTGAAATGGAGCCAGAGTTCCGCATTGTGGAACGCGATGATCCGGCCGCATACAACTTCAGTAGCGCACAATACTCAGCTCATAAGCTGCCGAAGGAGGTCGTGGATGCAAGCTTGGCAGGCGAAGGAGGCCTGAGGGAGTTTGCTCAGCAATGGAAAGAAATTACTGAAGGTAGAGGCGGAAACATATGGGAGCAACCGACGCAATAAACATCGTAAATAAACGGGTGAAGAAGACAGTGCCTACTCACTGTGCGCGGCCTCGTGCATGCCTCCACAGCTAGTTATGTCAAAATGCCATGAATAGAGATACCATAAGTCTCAATACCACTCAAAGAATAGTGCGGCTCTCCTTGTAACCGAGCAATCGAACCATTGTTTCGTGCCTGGTGTAAAGCTTCACCATTCACGGGAACCTGATGCCAATCAACGAGCTGCGCTTTCTAGGACAATATTGTCTTCAGACGGGTTTGGTCATTGCAACTCATCTCAAGCCCTTCATCAATCTAAAATCTGCCTTGTGCAAACAGCTTCGGAGAGACTTACTGTGTCCAAGACGGCCTATACACTGTAAGTCGTGGGTAGCTGGACCAGCAGAACACCGTGCGCGTGCTCCTCCTGCCACTTTCTTGGTTGCCAACCATTTACAGCTGTTCTCAGCTGCTCACCACCTCGCAACAGCATCTCGCAACACAAACAAAACATACATCGTGCACCACTCGCTATCGATAACAAACAGCTCCGCCAGCTCCCACCGTCTGCGGCGTCTTCAAACGGCCAGCCATGCCACCGCGCGGCCGAGGCAACAAGGTGATCAAGTCTCGACACGACAGCCGGCAATCTTCGCTATCAAGCACGGCGCAGGAGCAACTCGAGCAGTTTGTGCAACAGGCCAACTCCAACGTGGGCGGCGGCGGCGGTGGTGACGATGCCGCCAACGCCGTGGTGCTAGGCGCGTCGACTGCGCACATTGGCCACAAGTTCAATAGCCCCGTCGATTTGAATGCCACCAACGTCCTCGCAAATGGTAACACCATGGGCGCATTGGATTCCCCGTTGCAGCATGCACTTGGGCCTCACGACGACTTTCAGGTTGACCAGGGCTTGGAGCACCAACAAGACACGCCAACACCGCAGGCGCAAACACCTCAGCCCACAGAGCTGCCGCAGTCGCAGCTATCGCAAACTTCAGCGACCGGACGCAACGCGGCCGAAGTGGCTCTCACGGCCTACGGGGACCTGGTCAAGATCGACAGCGCACTCTGCAAGAAGCTCGCAGGCGAGGTCGCCCTTCGTGAACCGACACAGCGACGACACGACCAGAAGCTCAACATTGAACGACGCAGCAACGTGGAGGCTCTGCTCGCCCATATGACCGGCGAGCTTGCCCCACGACCCTGCAAGAACTGCCATAAAGGCCATGGACCGTGGACGCAATGCGTCGTCTACGATGGTCAGATGTGTGGGAGTTGTTCTAATTGCTGGTTCAATGCGAGTGGCTCGAGGTGTACGTTTCATGGTGAGTACCACGGCTCGGTTCAGTTTTGTCCAGCTCCTGTCAAGGTCTAGTCTTGAGCTAAACAATGTGTCTATTAGAGAACAACAACCCGCTGCCGCCGCAGACCATCTACGCACCTCCAGTCGCTGCTGCACCTCCAGTTGTAGCGTACCAAGCACCCAGCATGGCCCAGCCCCCAACAGCTAGCCTCGATGTGGCAGCGCTGCATGCCGACATACACCAATGGGGTCTGACTGACCCGACTAGGCGTCTAGTCAGTCAAGCCATGGGCGATGTCGCTACATTCTCTCGACGGGAGCGTTACATAGCGAGAATCGAAGCCGCAGCTAAGGAACTGGGCATGCGAATTGCTGAATATGACGAATACCTCCGCAGTCCCGAGGGCTTGGCGGAAACGCAGCGCAATCATGAGCAGGGCCATGCCCACATTCAGCCACACGACGGTCTGACAGACGACGCTATGTCCCCCGCCAGTGTCCTACGCTAAGTCGAGCTTGACGGTGCTTAATTCGAGCTTGCCGATTAGCTACTCCGGCGTGCTCATCGTTTGCTGGAACTACTCGCAAATGCCTCGTTGCATTGGCTATCTCAGAGCATCTAACCGCGTCGGCGATTTACGTTTATGTCATGATTGTGAGGCTTGAGGCTCTCCGCCGACCTTGGCTGTCGCCTTAGCTAACACACGTTGGGCAGTATTCCTTCAGGACCTCGCGCAGAACCTAGAGCTGAGGCTCGGGCTCGCGGCAACGGGCCTGCGGCCAGTCAAACTGGCTTTCATACCTTTCCACGTCACATAACCGCCGGACAAAACATTGATACCCACATTGCCTGCATATACCCCTTCCATTTGCAGCATATGACTTTAGAACAAAAAAGAGATCATGCCCTCACGAGCAATGAAGAAACTACACTATATGGCGTTTGGTTACAGAGGGAAAATAAGGCGGTCTACTCAGGATACGACGGTTATGGTCATGAGCTACCGTCTAGGAGCAACAGAACAGGAGTACGGAGGCTTTCTGCATTGATTTTCTTTTTTATAGATTGGAAGTGAGATTTTCTCACTGGCTTATTTCTTCACTTCTTTTCGTATCTCCCACAGACCACAGGGTATCGGGCCAGGATTTTTCTTGACTGAGAGTTTAGAAAATAAGCACTGGCGACATTCTAGCTTGATGGAAGCTCATTCTAGAAACCTTTCGGGAGCAGGGTCTCCCTCGACATTGCGTCTCAGCCCTTGTTCCCAGTGACACATCCCCCACTCATGGCTTGCTGTTCACCGTTTCAATGTGCATATTCGATGGCCCTTCCTCATCCCAAGCCGTTAGCGGCAGCTGTCTCCTCGGATGTGGAATTTGCCAAGAATTTGGGCGTCTTTCTGGACTTCCGAGCGTAGCTAAAGGAACACAGAGATGTGAAGATGTCTTCAGGTATTCATTCTATGCCTTGAGCTGTAGTGATCGTTTCCAACCTATACATACTCAGCGGCTCTTCCCATAAATCGAAACGAGGCACTCGTCACTCAGCCCATGTGGACCTGCGTCGTAAGGCTCAAGTCTAAGCTAAAACGTTAGGATGTTTTGGACGATTTCAACTTGACGATTCTCGAACGTGGCTCAGAGCTAAGATGGACCGAAACAAAGCCATCCTTGTTCTAAGTATGAGAAGTGGCGAAACGTTGCTAATTTCTTGTTCCGCTTGTTGTGCAAACAAGAATCTTCACTGAAACGGTCGACATGCATAGTACAGCAACGAGGGCGCATGTGCGAATGTTCTCTTTCTTGGCTTGTCCGGCACCGACTGTACATATGAAAAGAGGCCCCCAAGGCCCACCCCCTGCAGCCATGCTTGGCATGTAGAAGCATAGTTTTCCAAAAGGAAGAAAAAATAAAGTAGAAGGAAATACATGAGAAAACACCTAAACGCGCGTCAAGTAGGTATTTGTAGGGAAGAGTTCTCGTAATTAAACAAAGGTAGATAGCCGCCGTCTCTCTTCTTCGCACAATTCGCTGCACATGCTTCAAGCCTCTCCGGTCCTTTATAAACCGAGAAGCTCCCCGAGCTGCTCGGTGTTTCAGGACGACTTCCGTTGGTATCCTCAAGCTAAGACCTGTGCCCGTGTGATGCTCCTGGTCTCCCGTCTACTGCGATTTCAAATGGGACTCCCTGATCGTGGAAATGAGTCCACACAACACCCCTGTTGAGGAGCGAGAATCGGGAGAAATGCAAAGACGCACATCGCCAAATACTCCAAACATCCTCGGATCTCCTTGCGTCGATGAGGAATGCAATCAAGAAGGTGTCTCGAGCCCGGTTTTGTAGCTCACAGGGTAATCATAATTAGATTCGGGGTATTCATATATGTATAAAACAAGGCGTCTAAATAAGACCGCACAGACGCAGGTTCTCCTGGATGATGATGTCTTGAGACCAAGTTAGCAGTCGCTCATTTGGAAGGAGGCATGGACGGGGAGGGGTTTACCATTAACGGCAGCCATGACGAAGCGAATCTGGGTGGTATCGGTGGCGCAGGTGAAGTGGGTGTAAATCTGCTTCGTCTCGTGCTGGTTTAGGCTCACGAAGCGGTTCAGGATGTAGTCGCAGGCAGCCGCGTAGTCGTCACCTCCCTCGTAGTCAGGGAAGTAGTTCTTCATCGGGCTCACGGGGAGCTTCTCCTTGAATCTATCGATCTTGTTGAGGAACAAAATAATTGAGGTTTTGATGAACCACCGCGAGTTGCAGATCGAGTCGAATAGAGTCAAAGCCTCTTGCATACGGTTCACCGTCTCATCCTCGAATAGAAGCTGGTCGTATTCTGAGATGGCGACCAGGAAGAGAATGGTTGTGACGTTCTCGAAGCAGTGAATCCACTTCTTACGCTCTGATCGCTGACCACCAACATCGAACATTCGGTAGGTTAGGTCACCAATGATAAAGGTGGTCTCGGTGATACCAGTCGTCTTGACACGCGAACGGAGAACGTCTTGGTCGTTAGGCATGTAGTCGGGAGCTGCAATACGGGCAATGTTGTCGAAGTAGCTAATTGTAGGTAAGTATCAACAAGATGAATGATTGGGGCCGCCATCGCTTACTATCTGGCAGAATCGTTCAACTGGTACTCGCGCGAGCGCTTGAAGCATTCTTGGACACCACGGTCCTTCCACAGAGCCTCGATGGCGCTGCCAACCTCGGGAGGCAAAACATCGCCCTCGATCTGGGCAGGCTGCATGAAAATAGTCTGAACGTGGTACTCCATACGTTGATCCTCAAGGGGCAGCTCGAGAGAGTCCATGGCCTCAAGAATGACACGCATGGATTGCACCGTATTGCTGAAAATGATTTCCTTGAATGACTCTCGCTCGTCGCGCGAGTAGCCGCCTTCGTGAATGAGCTTCATCTGCTTGAGAATGGTTGATTTTCCGGATTCACCAGCACCTAAATACCACTGTTAGAAGAAATCAAGAAAGCGAGGCTGTGCCACAAGTCCTCTAGAAACCGAGGTCCATGGCGCGGTTGCTCAAGCGACGTACCAAGCAAGAGCATCTTGATCTCATTGCGCTGCATCATTTTATCACGCTTCAGCTGGTTCTCGATCTCCTCATTCCGGGCCTTGCCCTCCTTTTCCTCCGTACTCATTCCGCAACCCATCTTGACGGTGTCGAGGCCTTCGCCGCAAAGGTTGGTGGGAAAAGTCGATTAGGTTCGAGCAGATTGGGAATGGCTCGCCTCGATTGTCGCCAGGGGGGACGTACTGTCGTCTGCACCCAACAAGAATGGTTAGCAACGGTGCTGAGCCGACGATGGTGCTTGGTCTCCTGCAGTGCGAAGGGGTCGATGTGAAGAAGGAAGAAGTGAGTTCAAGGTGAAGTGGAAAGAGAAGTACGGATGTGGCGCGAGACCCAGTTGGAAGAGGGTCTGACGGACGTGACACGACTCGTGGCAGCGCAGGCGAACAAGAAGAAGCCCGGTCTCAAGTCGTAGCGGCAGAGGAAGTGGTCGTCGAGGGCCGCAGGAGAGGGCGTCAAGAGGAGCATCGACTTACTAGGACGTCTGCTGGCGATGAGGATGCCAATTGATGATGGCGCTGGCGATGGTGGAACAGAAGGTGGCAGTCGGAAGATGAAGGATGCACGAACGAACGAAGAGAGACACAATGTGGAAAGGGATGGCGCTCTCCTGGAAATGAACTTGCGGCGCGACAGAATTGGGACTAAGGTAGGAATTTGGGTCGGGGGGGGATCCTTGAGAGGGAAAGGGAATGGGGCTGGGATGTGCACCGTACATTAGCCAGGTACCTTACCCTTCAGGTGTGGAGAGGGCGAGCTCGAGCATGGGAAATGGAATGAGAGGCTAAGTACCTGCCGGGTTTCGGAGACGGTCATGGTGGGCAGTGCACGATTCCGCCCGCCGGGCATGTGTGACTGTGCGACGGGGTGGGAGGAACCTGCAGCTGCGGGTGAGCGCCAGGTGATGGGGAGGTACCCTCCTGCAGGTCAGCCAGGTAGCTCTCCAGGGCTTGCTCGTAGCAGAGACAGAAGACCTGGCTACCTACGAGATACTTTAAGCGCACACAGTGTCGCGTATCAGGGCGGGTGCTGAACCGGCCTGCGCTCGCACTATGGAACCTGCAAGATGGGTCTTTGATATTGGGGAGAGAGGGGGGCGCTGTTACTAGTCGGCCGATACCTCCAAGCGAGTCGAACAGTGGGATTGGTCTCCCCCTTTCGTCGGTTTTTTTTTTTTACAGGGGGTGAGAGGGGGTCAGACGAGCGACGACGAGCGGCGGACCACTGAGAGCGAGGTGTACGGCCAGGCCGCGGGCCACCCTTGAGATGTGCAGCGTGACATGGTGGGGATGCTGCCCCATCGTCAGTCGCTAGAAGCTCAGAAGCCCCGAGGAACCAGGCCAAGCTGGCGTAGCCTTGAGCCCGGGAGCCAGGCTAAGTACGGAGCTCATACAAAGAGAGGTAGTGGCACCTAGATTCGGGTATGGTAATCTGCTAGTAATGTTCAGGCCCAGATCCAGCCGCTGCCTGCGCCTAGGAGAGCCCTGGCCCCAGCTAATCTGCCGCCTACCTTACTGCCCGGGAGCTGAAATGGGAGGTGGATAGGCCGACCCTCCTGTTCTTCCGGTGCTACATAGAAAGAAGGGTGGGGGGGGGCAAAAACAATGTCGACTTTGTGATGGACCGTTCCTCGATGATGTGAAGGGTTGCTGCCGTGGTTCAAGGCGGTGGACTGTGGGTTCGCCTGCAACATCAGGCACATCATCTCGTCATGGTGCGAAACCCCTTGCCAGAAGACTCTCTCTACTCCCGTACGTAGTTTCTGGTATTAATATCGCTAGGCCCTGGTGTGTGCGCCGTACCGGGCATGGCTTCTGTCTAGGAAATTAGATGACAGGAGGGGGGTTTGACAATCTCAGACGTCTCTTAAACTGCACCAAACATTAACAGGCGGGAATAATTCCCGATACGCTTCAGCGGCTAGTCGCTGTTTGGCAAAAGCCTCGTCTTCACGCGTAAGAACGCCGCCTCTTGGTCTCTCCCCCCCCCCCCCCCCC